>JAJEJO010003788.1:408715-525302 GCA_020662805.1 Glaucomys volans | reverse complement strand
GTTGAGGCTTTGTCAGTCCCAAAGATATTTGTTTATATGATGTAATCTTTCAAATAGGATGTTGAGTAATTCTCTAACTGGAACCAAAGTGCACTTTAGACATTCTTTCTGACCATGCATCACTTTGCAGTTCAACTGTAGGCATTTCAAATGTTCAAATGCAGTTATAATTCACTACGATAAAGAGCTAGTAAAATTGTTTTGCTTACACCTTTTAGAAGTTTTTATGTTGAAAAAAGTAGTGATTTTGGAGAAAGGAAATATTGGAAGTAAGGAGAGAGGTAATGGTGATATACAGAGCAATATGTACAATTTAGGGAAAAGATGCATATTTTCTACAAATAGGTGACATAAATTATATACTATCCTTTAAAAATTTGTTGTCACTGAACTACAAGATAGCTGTCTGAAGATGTTGCAGTTAAGATAAAAAAGTCAAAAATGCTTTTTTAGTTCCTTCACTTCAACTAGTGACTTTTATACAAAATGAGTTCCTGAAGCTATACAATTTTGAAAAATTTAAATGTATCACTACAAACGGAATTTAGAAGCTGATATATAATTTGTGAAGATTTTTAGTTGGGTGGGCAAAATTGTCATTAACAGTGACAGTTTTTACTACTGGTGCTAATTGATAGGGGGTAAAATGCAAGATTCTTGAGTTAAGGGTGACCAGAGTTAAATATCCCTAATTTGTGTTGCCTATTCAGTGAAAACATAATGTCCAACTTTTCCATCATGGGATTGTTTGTGGAGCAGTGACTCCTATTTTGTTTGACTTCTTCCCCCTTGTTGTTTTCCTTTGTGTTGACCCACAAAGAACATACAATTGTAAATCATTATTTCTCATTCACTCTATCTTGCTAAGCTTTTATATTTCTTGAATATAACAAATCCATCACTAAATTTCCATACATTTTTGGAAGTGACCTTAATATTCACAGATTGAAAATTCGCATTTTAAAGCAAAAGATCATGTCCTGGTGTTTATTTATATAGAAAAGCAAAGTTCACTGCTCTAAGTTTAAGAGGATGACAATATAATAAATTTCAGTGGGGTTTTAAATGATAAAGTTAATTGGTGTATTTGCCTAAAAGGAGAAAGGTATTGTTGACGAATATGATTTAAAAACATGATATTGGTCCTCAAATTGCAGAATGTTCCACAACTGCCTAGAGTAGTTCTTAAAACACAAATTTTTATGCCCTATCTAGAGAGGGTCTGATTGAGTACCACTGGATCAGATCTAGAAATTTACATTATTAACAATTTCCTAGGTAATGTTGATGCTGCTAATCCAGGGACCATACTTTGAGAACCTGCCTTAGCATATTATAACAAGAAAATATCAGCCTATTCCTCTTTTCATATTATCATATCCAGTGGACCTGTTTTTGCACAGTTCAAATCTCAGCCCATTTATTGACAGCCGTTTTATTGTAGCTGGAGGCTCTACAGTAAGCTGTTTATTGCTGTTTCCCAACCCGTTGACAGCATTTGGGGAATTAATTTTCTTGGCCCCAGTGTGCCTTTTTTCAAGGGATAGGTCTTGGAAATAAATGAAAATGTTAATGTAAAAAAAAAAAAAAAGGTGATCTATTTACATTTGACAAGTTCTTCAAATAATAACATAATCTGTAAGAGTTTCACTAGAGTTTGATTTTGGGTAAACAGTCATATTTAATTTACTAAATGAAATGCTCATTTTAGAGCTTAAGTATCCCGACTTTTAACTTTTTGTAATCTAAACTATTTACTCATATATACATTTATATATAAATTGAAGAATTTGTACCTTGAAAATGTGTATGCATGCTGTATTCAAGTGTGTTTGTGTGCTTTCACAGTTGTAAAGGGAATTGCTTCAATTCCAAACCATTTAGAAATACTATATTACATTTACGATTACTTTCCATTTTTGAGTAATCCACTACAATCACTATTGAAATGTTATTATCTCATGTAAAATGCACAAGGCAGTCACAGAATTGATATTTAGAACACTCAGAAAGAAAAATGCAATTGAAAATGAAGAGAGCAAATGTTAACTTTGAGGCTAGCAAAAACTTTAAGACATTTTCAACTACTACCTTTTAGAGTACATAGATAGTGATGGTTGAACACTGATGGCATGTCATGAAAAACTACCCCCTAAAATGCAAATTTAGCAGGGTTGTCAGTTATGATTTTTATTTCTACTTCTCTTTGGCTAAGTCCCCTATGGTCATGAAGTCAGTTTTCAAACTTAGAAGGCAGAAGATAGGAAGAACCCATTAGAAACTGATGAAGGTTTTTGAAATGAAATGGGTTATTCATTCAAACTGGTTACCTTTTCTCTTGGATTTGTGAGACAAATATTTCATGATTTTATTTTCATCTTGATACTCCTAAACTATGAAATGCAAGGTACACTTTGGCATGCATTCCTAATAATATTAAGGAGAATAGAAATAAAAAGTTGCCACTGTATTAATTACAGACATACTTGATGATTCCTAAATACTTATTAACATGGAGAAAATAATTTCTATAGTTTAAATATTCTATTCTCTTATTTTCAAATTTTGTTGCTATTGTAGACATAGACACAATATGCTTTAATGCGTCCCTCAGTTTCAAATGAGGCATTCTCATATGACAGAACAGGCGTTGGCATTAAAATTATCTTGCAGGGTTGGGGGTGTAGCTCAGTGGTACAGCTCTTGCCTAGCTCTGAGCAAGGCTCTGGGTTTGAACCCCAGTACTGCAAAAACCAAAAAATTACTTTGTAAATTTTGTACTCATAATAATATATGTATTCTTATGTTATAAGAATATTATTATGATTTAAATAGTGGTAAGCTATAATTTATCTTCTCATGATGGCACAAATTAAAATGTGCAAAATAGATAAAGAATTTAGATTTAATTCAAAACCTCTTCATATCACTTGTGACTTATATTGAATCTTAAGGTTTAATTTTCATATTGGCATACACATAATAGCTGGAAATTACATCCAAAATATTAGATAAGGCTTCTTAGTGTGTTATTTTTCACATTGCATTATTTTACACTGCAATAGGAAGTAAGAAAGTGATACTTGTAAATCATATTTTCTTGTAAGCTCTGTTTCCACAATTATTTTCATTATTTAGATTCTTTAATTTCCAAATATTTTTGGTTGGGGTAATTCAGAAGTTAACCAAATGCCAAAACTATGGTGACTGTATTGGTCCAGCTGCACCCGTTGAGAGTTCACCGGTTTTGGGGGCCAAGTCAAATGTCTGTCTTGCTCTGTTTCAGTACTTGCTAGCTTGTGTATACTGGAAAACAAAACAAAACTGAGAATCTAGTGGATTGTTTACTACTTTTACTTGAAATCCTTAGGGTAAGCTTTCTCTAAATTTAGTCTGGTGTTTTCATGAAGAGGATTCTTTATTAAGACTACAAATTAGCCTTTGCTAATGTTAGTAAATCAGTTAATATATATTTAGCTTAGTTGGAAAATAAGGTTTATATGATGTGGAATTAAAAAACTTTTGCTTTCTTGACACCCAGTTTCACATTTAATATTCTTTCCAGAATTTGCACATATAAGGACCCTAAAATTTTTATCAGGCTTGTTAAAATGATTGTAATCATGGTTTAGACATTAGTGAGAATTTGCAAATAAAAACCAGGAGGAGGCTTACTCTAAAGTTTCATGGAGGCATAGGAGTCAGACTTTCGAAGTAGTAAAGCTAATATCTCATGAAATTTTTAATAGATAGCATCCCCAAATTTGTATCATACTAGAGAAGTAAATGCAAATGTAATATAGAAATGTGAACATAAAAAATATACTCTGCTGTTTAAGCTTTTATCAGTTGTTATTTCGGAAAACTGTAAAATCTGTCAAACATTTCACTTGGAAAGGAACACATGCTTTTTGCCTTTGTTTGATACAAACCTATTGGGCTGTCAGTCATCAGAAACATAAAACGTGAATGATACATTATCATGATTGACATTTTGCTTTTGACTTATATTCGTTTTTCCCTAAGCCAACATTCATTATAATTTGAAGTTCCTACAGAACTTAACTGTCCTTTTTAATAGTAAAGAGTAATGACAGGAATAAACTGGAAAAACAGACTATCTTTAATCTCTCTCATTCATATTTTTGTCCTATAGACAGTTACATCACTCATAGATAAGAATAGTGGCAAAATCAGTAGAATTTTCTGAGCCATAACATATAATTTTAAGGAATTCAGAACTCAGAGTCATTCATTCAGAATTTATTTTTACATATGTATCCATTATTTAATGGCTTGTGAAAATATTTACCATTGATCCTTATTTGACAATGCCATAAGCACACATTACATTTATTAAATGATGGATTTGAGATCACCTCTTATCAAGGGTGGTGAAGATGTAAGCATGGGCAAGATCTCTGAGACATATTTGACTAGATCTTTTTCTAGTCATTTTACTCTATCCCAGTATTTGGGGGTAAAAATTAATGAAATTTACTTGTCTTTTTTTGACAGGTCTCCACTACATACAGGTTTAGCACATATTAATTTATAAAGGTTTTTAATTATTTGGGCTGTTGGAAAGAATGAAAATGTGGTCAATTTTATCTTATTTGTATAATATCTTGTATTTCACATTCCTTTGCAGTTTATCTGTCTGACCATCTCTAAATTTTATTATTACACCGCTTTGCTAATATCCAGTCTCCAGGCCTTTTTCAGTCTGTTAGCAGTTGATTAGGAAACTCTCTAATCCCTTTCAGGATATTGAGGAGCTAATGGTTTGCAGAGTATTTGGATCTTTAAGCTTCCATTGTAACTGGTATGAAGAATTGTCATTGAGCTGATATTTGCATATATCTCTCCTAATGCTAGTTACTTTGCCTCCTTTTCTGTCCTCCTAATCTTCAGCTTTCATACTGAGAATATTTATTTTAGTCGGAAATAAGCATGCCAGTGATAGAAATTTGGGATTCACCTCCAAATGAATGCCATCACAGACAGGGAAACTCTGGCACATTTTGCATAGATCTGTATGAACACAGTGAACCCTTCATAAGCTCTTAGATTGCAGGAAATCAGTGCTGAAAATTAAGTGGGGTTTTAAAGATTTGCAAAGTAGAGAGCTTTGTATAATGCTGGTATTGCAGGTGCCTATTAAATACGAAGTAAAGGCTTTGTAATATAGCTAGCTAACACATTTCCTTCCACATTAGAGTGATTTATAGCCTAGGGAATTAGTCTTGCCTATTTTTTCCAAATGCAGAAACATTGGATGCATCTGAAAGAATAAAAATCTCAAATATTTACAATAGAACAGACAGATTTGGTTCTTGATGATTCTAATTATTAAAATAGATGATGCACATGGGTCTGCTTGTGCTTACTTGTGGTGCTTCCAATGCCCCTGATGTGGACTTCCCCTCTCCTGAGAAGAAACTCTCATTTGTGCATTCAGACTCTCTCAATGTAATTCAGATTAAAACCCTAGGTATCTCTGAGACTGTGTAACATTACTATAATGAAGAGGAGTGGGTCCTGAGTGGTTGTTCCTCATAGGAATTCTTGTTGAATCATTTCTCAAACTATTTTTTAATTCTTCTTTGCTTCATTTATAAGCACTGTCTATTTGTGGCTCAGTATTTCATTCCAGACATACATGGATTTCATTATATTTACCTTCATATCAGCAAATGCCTTGCAGTTCTTTAATGCTTAATGTCTTTGACTAGCTAGCCCTGTTAGATGTAAATTGGGGGAAATAGCTATGCATATTTTAAAAATGACTTTACAAATTCTATATTTTTTACCTACCAGAAAATGTATATAATCCATGTACAGCTCACAGTAGGCACAGTGACTGGCTGAGACTCATCATAGATGATTCATTTTGAAAACAAAACAGGGTTTTGTGTGTGTGTGTGTGTGTGTGTGTGTGTGTGCGCGCGCGCGATAAAAACGATCACAATTCAACAAATGAGGGTTTCGGTTGTTTTATTTTTTTTGTTCTGTTTTGTTTTTTTCCTCATTAAACAAACCTCAGTCAGGAGAATGGAAACACAGAAGGATTTATGAAATGAAGCTGTATCTTTTAAAGGAAGAAAAACGTATTCTGCTGACAGTAGTTCTATAGTAGATCTTTTCTGAGAAAAAAAAATACTGGTGCTTTTTTGGATTCGAAGGATGCAACCAAACTATGCCTCTGTGTGATAGCAGCTGCATGCTGAGGACTTTCAAATACACAGCCATATAGGATTCTGCAGGAAACTTTTTGTAAAAGGTGCAAGTGACAAATGGAGACAAAATAGAGTGAGTTTTGAGTTGTGAGTTGATGCCCTCCTGTGTCATATATTCATGTCATTGAACCGATTTTCACATTGGAAGTCTGGAATCACAATAGCCTTTCCTCTGTGTGTCAGCTGTGAACACACCTGGACTGGCAACTTTTTTTTGCTCCATTTCTTGTTAGTCACTAGGTGGACTATATTGCACTTGTGTTATTTAATATGCATCTAGGTTTTTAGTTTCTCCATATATTTTTAAATGATGTGAATTATTTCTGAAGATCTATCATCTATATTCTTCTATATCTGTCATGTATATTTTGTTTCAAGACATCCACAGATTGTGAAACAGAATCCACAAAATGCTCTTTCTTACTGAAAATACAAAATCTCATTTTTTATTTCTGACTTATGGTTTCCGATAATATGTTTTTCTTTTGCTATGTTTAAAATTGTTTTTCTTAATGCTGCCTTTTCCCAAGTTAAGGAATAAAACTAAATTGTATCTATATAGGTTAATAATATCTTAATACATTCACAACCCATTCAAATTGCCAGCATAAAAGATCACAAAATTTATATTATAGAAAGTTGGGTGTTTTTTTTTTTCTGGTCTTGAAATTGAAATAATAATAAAAATTGCTTAACTGTAGTAAAAAAACAGACATATAATCTTTAGGGCATTTTAGTGTGACATGAACTCATTTTCCTTCTTGGTCTTGACAGCAAAATCTTCTGCCAAACAGTGGCAGAAAAATATGTTGAATTCATTGATTAATTTTTAAACATGGTAATAATTAAGAACAGGCATTTTGACACCTAAAGTCTCTATTTTAGACAATTAAATTTTGCTTTAGCTAAAGGTTATTGACTTTTGGATGATACTGGGAGCAACACTCCTCAGGGTTTAAACTATTCCTGCAGGACCATCTGTTATTGGCAGGGCTGTGCATTTTCTCCAGCTGATGCAGGGTCAACCCCAAGCAAATAGTCAGGATTATTCAAAATACAGTCCTGGATCCTGATGCTCTTCAGTCTCAAATGGAAGACAGATAAACCAAATATTGGTATATTATTACTTATACCATAATAATTAAGGAGAACATAAGAAAGTCCCTCAAAATAAGAGACCGTGTCTTACTCATTTATGTATTTCCAACACTGAACGTTGCCATAGTGCTAAGAAATGTGAACTTGGTAGACATTTGGTAAGTGTTGATCTAACCTGAGAGACCTGCTGATGTTAGAATTATACTTTATGTAGGTAAAGTATTTTCAACTAAATTATTCTAATACCATATAAAGAAGAGATTGTCATTCAACATACACTCCTCTATCACTTAGAGACATCTGTAGTTTCCATTTTTCTCCCTCATTTCTTACACACCATTATGTCTGTCAATCATACAATATTTTCATACATATATATACATATATATATTAGAATATAATCAGAAGTGGAATGGTAAGCTAAATAAAAGTGGATCAGCTTCCATCTCTTTCAAGCTTCCTAGTCCAAAACTTTTATTTAAGTCTATGAATATTTTAATTACTATCTACTCCTAAACATTATGATAAATAGGTTTACTTAGATACCTGTTTGATAGAGATACAGGTATTGGAAGAAATAAGTGGTGTTACAGTGAAGTTCCCTTAATAGAATTTTCAGCTATTCACACAGTACATTAGAATCCAGGATAAATTCTATAAAAAGAAGCAAAATAATAATGGAATAGTGATTAATGCAGTGTCTAGCTACTATATTAATTTTAGAAAGATAACTTTGGTGTATAATAGAACTCCTAGGATAGTTTTATATTCTCAAGACTCAAATGTGCCTTTGAGATTATTTAGCCTATTTAATTTTTTTCCAGCTGAAGAAACAGGCTATGAAAAATAGTTTGCTCCTTGGAGTAAGAAAATGATGTGGTGAACTACTACATAAAAACTGTGTGGTATCAGTTACATCATTTAGATGTATCAGGTCTTGATTTCCTTGTCTATAAAAGGGATGTAATCATGCCTAATCCAAAAAGTTGTCCTGAGATTAAGTGACTGAGTTCATTAGTTTTCCCATGCCATTTGCCACTGACAGGAGTGCCCATCTTCACTTAATGAACGTCCTCTTAGTTTTGTTTTTTATGGTTTTCTTGAATCTGAGTTTCATTATCTTTTTTATAGGCAAGTCATCAGTGTTGTTCTGCTTTCATTTAAAGCACTGTCTGACCTTTGGTTATTTGAGAGTTCCAAAACAACATCAGAACACAGCATATGAGATGTTTTGTTTTGTTCTCAGTTCCTAGTGTTTACATTGATATTATTGCTTCATCTGGAGTATTTTACCTATTTTATTTGCATCTTGTGTCTTAAAATTATTCTCTTCTTTTTAGTATTCACTATTAATTTAGCTTTTCATCAGTTACCCATAGGAGCTCCACCCGTCTAGGGATTTTCACCTTATACATCACTCCTATTACAAAACAACATATAAGAGAGTGAATCTGTTTCACAGTCAGTACTTAACACAGCTGGAGTCATTTGAAACCTGCTGGTTCTTGCTTCCAATTATTCCATAGATAGAAAGCATCCCTGTTGAAGTAATGGCATCCACAGTGTAATCAAACTAGTCAAAATGCCCCGTAGTATAAGAATCATTTCTGGGATTCCTCAAATTGATGCCAGAGGCATAATATCCAAGAGTTTGTATTATATTTTCTCATTTTAAAATGATATATACTTAGTTATAAGCAAGTTTTTAGGGTTTGAATATATGTTTATAATGCTTGAGTATATGGGTGACATAACAACATAAATGACACCCAACAAATAAAAAAGTAATGCAATATGTTTGTACCTGAAAAATACATTTTCTTAATATTCTGGGGTCAAAATCATTTCCTTTTTTTCTTAAAAAAATTAACCCTATGGAGGCAGGGTTGGCAGAGGTCATCCAGATAAATTTGCTGATTTGAATTTGAAGCAAATATAGTACACATTTGTAACTAATTCAACTAATGTTATTGACTAAGAACTAGAAAGAGTCAAATTTCAATGGTTTCACTGTGATTTAGAGAGCAGATATTAAAATTTTTACTTCTTATTGGAAGTAAAAATTCCAACCTTCTCCGTGCATTCAAGTTGATTTTGAATTGGGGTTTTGGTTGAATTCTAGTTTTGTAAAGGGCAATGCCTTTGTTAGAGGGAAGGACTTTAAATTAAAAATAAAAAACCCAAATAGACAAGAATACTTATTATTTGTGCTTGGAAGAATTTAATTAAACAGATAAAACATTGCAAATTTGTACCACTTTCTTTAGGCTTCTTATTTTACATTAAGATCTGTTTTCCCATTTTATAGTGTCAGAGCATGTGCAAAGTTTGGAATATTCTCTTGGAGACCAGAACTCATGGAATTATTTAAGGTCTGTAGCATGCTGTGTAGAGTAGATGCTCAATGAATTCCACCTAATTCTGCCATGTGGGTAAACATGGAGATAATCTGCAAAACTATACTGTTAAAAATACTCTGGCAAAAATTAGGCTTTACAGATTTGTTTTGAAATATACAGTGTTCTCCTGGTATCAAGTGCTATATATGTATATACCTGCTTTATATACTGAAAGGTACCTTAAAATGGTCCTATTTGTGTTATTCATATTGGTATCTTCTATTAGCTTTTGCAAAGGAGAGTTCCAGGCCCTCTTATGTAAATTCCAATTCAGATAATGACCAATACTTATTCCATGAAGAAAATGATTTTTCCTGCAGTCCCCCTCTCCCATTTCCCCTATGTGAACACTGTTGACATGGTTTCTCATTTAGCAATGTGAAGATACTTTTCTGACCCCTGTACGCTTATTTGAATATACATTTGACAACTAGACCATATCAAAACATCACTAGACCACTGAAATATATACTTTCCTTGATATTAAAGCTTATTCCAGAATTGTCCTAGAGTTTAAAATTTGTATTCTTTTAAAATGAGCAGACATGTAACTATGACATTTTCTGCTGCCAAAGACCTGTCATATAATCAATCCACTGATATACACAGGAATTTGTCCTTTTTACTTTTTATTCATTCTCTTACTCAACACACAGCTAACAAGTGACTGCTATTATCCAAAAATAGTGTAAGACAACAAGAAGTTTTAAAAATTTAATTACATTGTCTTGCTTTTCCGGTGAATTTTAAGCACAATAGCTTTTTTTCCCTAGAATTTCCCTATTAAAAATGAGTGTTCTCTCATTTTGAATTGATGTCATCATTTCCCTGAAATATATTTTTAAAAGTCTTTCTCTCTCTCTCTCTTTCCTGACTGCTCTTGGAGACTTGATCTTTCAATGGGATAATAAAATTCTAAGATCTATTACTCTAATTATAAGAATGCCATGCTTAAATTTATTCTGTAGTTAATTTAGAGAGAAATGTACTTTTTCATCCTTAAAAATCATAGTCCTTTTATAGGCAAAGGTGTTAATAAAATATAGTTACAAGTAAAACTTCATTTCCTTAACTATCTGAGATTACCCTGTTTACTATACTGAAAATTATTTGGAAAATACAGTACACATTGAGAATGTTGAGTAATAACCTGAGTCTAAATAGATAGGGGTTCCAAAAATGAAGTGCCACTTGAAGAGGGTACAATTTTTAGTAGGATCTTCGAGTCATTATATTCTGAGAAAGAACATTTCAGCCTTCACCCTTTGAAAAGGTATAAGTTTAACATAGAAATGTTCCATTTCTATGACTCTGACTGGAATAAATGTTTTGGTTTAATTGGCTTTTGCATCCAGATGGTCATGATTTTGGCAAGTCCACTTTCTTATGAATATTTATCACAATATTTTAGGAAATCAATACAATGACAAACATTGAAAATAGAGACATTATATATATATATATATATATATATATGTATATATATATATTGTTTTTTTCCCTAAATTGAGAAACTTGTATCAGAAAATTTGCTTTTATTTCATAGAAAAAGAAAATGTCACAATTGAGATTTATATTTCAGGCAAGATACACTGTTATTTTAACTCATTCATTTCTAAAACACTAATTCACATATGGATGAATATTCATAAAAGCAGGTTATTCCAAAATTTCAGTATCATTTTTTGGCAAACATCTTTGTTTTTTAAAAAATAATACATATAATGCTTCACCTGCACATTCTTTTGCAAACATATTTTAAAAGAAAAACCTTTACTGCCAGAAAGAGTACTATTTTAATTGCAATTAGACTTGTGTGATAACCATCAAGCTGGTGCCTAACTCTAAAAGGATCTTTCCAACTGTTCTGTGGCTGCTTAGGCAACTATCACCAAGTAATTACAGTAATTAAATAAGCAAAAAGATTGAAACCTTCTACAATATATAGATTTCAGGAATAAAATGTGAACTGACACTTGTTCATTGAATATATTAATGAAAATATAATGCAATTTTTTGGAAATCAAAATTGAATTGATACAAGCAACCATTTAAAAACATGTAATTCACTTCTTAATCATATAAAAGTATGAATAATCTGATAAACTAATTTAGAAGGACAGAGTAACCTTAGTAAGAGAAACACCTTTAAGTAGAGGTTGGCATGGAACTTAAGTGAATTTTGCCCTGCAAATAACCAGAAATAAGGCAATCATACCGTTACTCAGTGACAGCACACATTGATAATGTTGAGTAATGGTTTAACAGTTTCAGTTACTTGCTTATTAAGTTTTGTAAGTGACTATGTATTGAATTACCAGAGAAAATAAACCAACAGTGGTTATTAAAATGAATATTTACATAGGCACATTTTCATTTGGGGCTACAATAATATCTATTCAAAACTGTTTATACTTTTCAAAAATTTCACATCTTAAGAATTCAATTTTTTAATCTCTGAAAATTAGATAATTGGACTCAGAAAATTTTCTATTTCTATTATTAAAAATTGAACTACAGCATTTATGAATCACTTAGGGAAACATCACTCCTTGGCAAGTTTCCTCTTGCCACCCAATATCCATCTGGTCTACTTTTTTCTATCATCAGTTGATATGTGTTCAAACACTTCAAATCAGTGTTAACATTGGCTCAAGAAAATCAGTGTCAAACTAAGTCACGTGGTTCAGTGTCTCCTGTGTCTCTTGACAATGAAGCATTTGCAATATCTCCACTGTTTTTATGACCTATGTTGTCCCTCTCAGAGACTCATGTTGAATCAGGTTTTTTTTTTAATTTTTTTATTTTTGGGGCAGGGGTCGGTACTGGGGATTGAACCCAAGGTGTACTTTACTCCTAAGTTTCATACCCCACCTCTTTTTATTTTTTATTTGGTGACAATCTTTCTAAGTTACTTAGGGCCTGGCTAAGTTGCTGAGGCTGGTCTTGAACTTTTGATCTTCCTGCCTAAGCCTCTCCAGTCTCTGGGATGACAGGCATGTGCTACCACACCTAGCTAGAGCATTATCTTTATATTCTTTGAGATCTCTGCTTAACTTACTCCTCCTAAACTAGAAAAATATACTTTTCTCCTCCATAAAACAAACAAACAAACTAAAACCCCAAAGTATAAGATCGCAAGCAGATTATTGGTATTTACAGTTTGATTAAAATGATCAACTTAAAATAAGTACATAAATCTCATTTTAAATAAGGAACATTACTCTCATTGTGTTTGATTTTCTGTAGTAATGTATTAAGGTGAATTTTAGTAGTTCAACACATAGTTTTTATGAAATGTATAAATATATTAAAATATGCAAAACAATTAAGATTGATGATATTACTAGCAATTGGGATAAGTCTTAGTGGAGCTAGTTAAATCAAATAATCGTCATTTTGGCAGCCTTTTCATTCTAAGCAAAATAGAATAAAATTGTAGAAATAATCTGAATAATCGGAATTGCCAAACTATTGCTGAAGGAAAATCAAATTTAGGATTCAGAGAATTGAATTTCAGTTTAGCTGAAAAGAGCTCCCAAATGTACTACCTGCATGTCTAACAAATGAAATTTGGTTGCATGGACATAAATTAAAATTGTGTTTTGCCATAGGAGAACCTATACATTCTTTTCAGAATAATGCAGAGATGAGGAGCCACAGACAGCTCTGAAGCCTGTGTAGCACCCTAGACATCCTTCCTGCTGTAGTATCTCAATCACCCTGGAGCATCTCAATTTATTTGCATTTATCACAACCTACTGCATTGTGCTTCTTCTTCTTCTTACAAAAATTTTGGGAAAGCAAACCCTTATATTGTTGTTGGTGAATAAATAGTAAAAAGATTATTTTACCTTGTGGGTGAATGGATTTAGGAGCCATTTTGTGAGTTTGGGAAGTTCACATAAGCAGAGGAGGCATAGTTCCAGAAATGCCAAATTTTGGTGGCAGTCACTTTTTTGTTTATCCTATTAAGTAGTCTCTTCTAGTGCTCGTACCCTGAATATGCAGCATCAGATGTACCTTCCTAAAAATGTTCTAGACACTTTGTTTTCAAGATGGGGTAAAATTATAGATGGAACAAATATATCATACAGCTAACATAAATTCAGGGAAGAACTTTCCTTTCATATGCCGAGGTCCTCCAAGTATGCTAATATGTATCTCAAATATGTGATGCAAAAGTGGGGCATTTTGTATAAAGCTTTAGTTTTAAGACTCCAGTACCAAAATCATTCAGGTCAAAACAGTGAACTCCAGTGTTTTTCAGGCAAGACTTTAGTGTTCCCCTATTAGAGGAGCAAATGGTATAGTCAAGAATAAGAGGTGGGAAAAATATGTAAAACTCATAAAATCTAAAGTTTCATTGAAAGTAACATTTACATAAAGTTGGTTTAGAAGTCACACAAGTGTTTTCTTGTCTGTGATGACCAATTTCAACATGAAATAAGAGATGTGGCAATGTTAGCATCACACCCAATGGCAGTCATCATGGTGCTGTTGTAAATACAGATTTCACATCTCTTCCCCTTGCTTCTTTCTGTGCACATTCCTCCAACTGCTCACATCAAAGATCTGTGTCCCAACAAGTGGTGACAGCTTCAGTAGTGACAGCCCCTGTATGCTTTTTTTATCTCACATTCAAAAAGGACCAATGGCAAATGTACATAAATATTTTTAGTCAATTCTTCATAATTTCTGGTGACTATAGTAAATGTGTTTAGAGTTGCAAAGAAAATATGAGAAATTTCTTTATAGTACCAGATGATTTAATCAGTCCCTGTGTAAACTTAATTGCTTCCCAAATACTTGATATTATCTCATTTATGGGCCAAATTGTCCATTTATTATGCAGATTTTGCCCATACATGGAAAAATTATATATATAATATCAATGCTAAATTAGTATTATAATATCAATTAAATTATATATATGTATATACATGCATGCATATGTATATTATTGGAGAATAACCATATGCTCCATAGACATGCGATGCTTTTTAAATATTTGTTTCATGAATATATGGTCATTAGAAGTCTACTAAAAATAAAATCCCCAAATATTTGGATGTTACTAATATAGAAGATAGCAAATTATAAGGAATATAAGACAAAAATTTAAAAGAAAAAATAGATTTATGTCAATAGAATGCCCCAGGATTTTTGCATAAGACATACATGATCTGTTTTCAGCAGTAATTGATTAAATGAAATATAAGCAGTCTCTGGCTAGGTGAAAAGCAGGACAGGTCAAGATTTAAAACCCTGTGAGTTCATGGAACATTTGTCAGGTGAGCCACTCTGGGAACAATGTAGGAAATCACAGCTATTTGATCAATCAAATCAGTTCTCTATTGTAAAAGTACAAAGAGATATTGTCACTGGAATCTGATTTGGAATTGGAAGCTTGCAGATGAATGAACTTGTGTAGACTGTGCCTTCCAATGTTTTGCCTGGAAAAGAAATAAATTAATTAGGAATTTGGACACAAGCAACATCAGGAAACCATAATAAAACTAGAACAGTATTCATATGGGAAAAGCTAACCTTAAAAAGAATAAACTTGTTGATACTATGTTATTGAAATTAATAATAATTATTTAGTACTTTAACATGATAGTCATTGTTACTAAAAATGTGAACATACTTTTAAATATATGTGAAAGTAACTGACCAAAATAATCTACAGTAATTCCAACAAAATAACAAATAGTTTCATAGGACAAATGGAAGATATTTGGGGCTATGTAAAAATATTCACTTTAGTGCCACTGTCTCTTTATTTCTAGAAACTCCATTTGCAATGCTTTGAAACTAAATAATAATAGCTGATGTTTACTTAGTGTTCACTATGTATGTTGTATTTTTCTCTGCACTTTACATGTGGTAAATCACATGTAAATTGGACCAACTACTTTGAGACAGGTATTATTATTATTTTTCCCTATTTTAGGTTTCAGGTCATAGTTTCAGGATGATGGGAAGACTGAAATTCCAGCATTAGCAGTCTGATGCCAGAGACATTGCTCCTAGCTGCTAAGCTGTATTACCTCTATAACTGAACTTTTTTGTTTGTTTTTATTATACCCAGCAATGCTTTACCACTGAGCTACATCCCCTGTCCTTTTTATTTTTATTTTGAGACAGAGTCTCTCTAAGTTGCTGAGGCTGGTCTCACTTATTCTCCTACCTCAGCCTCCAGAGTCACTGGGATTATAAGTATACATTACATGTCCAGCTTTTACTTTTATTTAAAAAATAAAATTGTGGTGCATCAGCAAGGATCAGTTGTGCCACAAATAAATTATTTGTTTAAAGGGTAAAATTGGGTAGTTGAAATCCAATTTAGCATTCTATTTTCACTTCTTCAGTGTATAATATTTGTACACATAGCATAATGATACAACTACACCTGAGGCATTGGGAAATTCTCCACAGTTTACAATGAACATTCACAGACACTACATAGCAAGAGGAGTAATTAGCATTTGTATCTTTTAGGCAGTCGGATTTTTGGATATTTTTCACAAACAGTAGGTTTTAGCAATGAATTTAAAGTAATTTTCTTGTCTCAAAATAGGACAGAGTTTGTGATTATTCTTATTTTAAACTACTCTTCGTATCAGAGAAGAGAAGAGATCTAGCAGAGTGGGAGATCAAACTTCAATAACAAGTAATCTCACTTCTCTACTAGACTAGAGCAATGCTTTCTTGTTTTTTTTTTTTTTTTTTTTCTTTTCAACCTTTATTCTAGCCCCTGTTCCCAAATTGTTCAGAAACTCTAACCACCATCCACCTCTAT
Organism: Glaucomys volans; assembly: GCA_020662805.1. Classification (NCBI taxonomy): domain Eukaryota; kingdom Metazoa; phylum Chordata; class Mammalia; order Rodentia; family Sciuridae; genus Glaucomys; species Glaucomys volans. Next base: position 508,761 of record JAJEJO010003788.1, on the reverse strand, counting down.
GCAAAATTGACAGCAAAGATCAATATGGGCCTTCCCCCAACCTATCTATGGTACATGTGAAAACACTTCATCATATCTATTTATAAACATGCATATAATAAGTAACTTTATTGTTGTTTATAAAATTTGAATGCTTTTCCTAGAGTAGGTTATCTACTCTTATCACCCACAAATATAAAAATTATTCAGTTATTTTATACAGTTCTATAAATGTATCATATTACTAGCTTCTTTATGCTTTTTTTGCTAAAATCTGTAACAATTCATGATAAAAACTTGTCCGCCATGTGTTCCACTTTCAATATCTCCCTTATGTCTGACAAGGGAAGAAAGCCACTTTAGTATAATAAAATTAAATTTGCTTATCATGGATCATCACAATGGATGCATTTTAATAAAACATCTAGGTGAGACTGTTACACTTTTAAACTGAGGTGAAACTGAAGGTAAAAATGAAATACTTTAGACTTATGGATGAACAGCTTTCCCTATTCCATATTTGGCAAAGGAAATTGATTCTGGAAATTATATGCTTATCTTTTATCCATTGTATATGCATTTGGATCATGGAATCACTTTCATGCCTGTTATGCTTATTTACAACATAAATTCTATCACATTCCTAGAAAATAAAATGAGATCTGCCTGTTTAAAGAAGAGTATCTTAATATAAGACAAGCAGACTTATTTGTAATTCCAAAGTCTATAGTTTGGAAATTCACATTAATTATTTTGAATTAATGTCTCAGTTTTTTCTCCAAACCTTGGTTTGAGATCTATTTTGAGGCAACAGCGTTCTCTTGGTGACTGCTCCTAATAAACACTAATAGGAAATTTCAATAATTCTATTTAAAGAGCAGCACCAAACATGTTAATCGAAGGTAAAATTGATTTTATTGACAATAAGATGTTAGGCACACTTTGATGTGTTGATACAAGAAAGGTAAATTCACCTTTAATTTGTTAACGAACTAGAATTTCAGGGTTTTCTTTGTTTAAGTTAGTAAGGTATAATATTAGAAAAGCATTATTTTTAGATATAAACTGAAATGCAGGTATATTTACTTGGCACTCAGTGGTATACATCAATGTGAGGGGGAGTTTTTGTTCATTTGTTTCAAGAGTCATGCTTAAGAGAAGTATTATTTCATCCCTTTGGGATGGAACACATAGTCAGATAAAACATAAAAACAAGCATTTAAGTAATCTCATTTTAGCAGATTTTGGTGGAAGAATGTGAAGTTGTTTTGGTTTCACTATAGGTTACAATCTTCTGGTAGAATTCCTAGTTTGGGTGTGGAAATCCTCTACTGTGCACTTGAGTACAGTAACCTACCATGATCATTGATTCAGCTTTCTATATTGTTTAAAATAAGTTGGAATTGTTTATCTAGGGGCTAAACATATAAAGCTTTCTGCAGAACTAAATTAATTTTGCATTGACATTCTGGATGTTGGTGACAATTTGTAGTGACATTATGCCTATTGGTTATGATTGTGACAGGCAGGCAGATGTGATCCAAATGGACATTCCAAGAGTCAAATTTAATAGTCTTAGCAATGAAAATTTCTGCCTTAAGGAAAGCAAAAGTTTTCCAACATATATGTTGTCTTTTACCTCCACAATCATGGATTAATACACATCAGTTCTAGGCAGTTGAGCAATGACATGAGAGGATTAATAAAACTGGACAATATTTTGTGAATGTAGTTAAAATTCTGTAGTATTTTTCTATAGTGATGTGGTAGATAGTATAAATGGCACCAGTTCCTGGCCTTTATACCTTCAGAATTTCAGAATATGGATTAAAGAAAGAAGTGGAAAACAACTATGTAACTAATGCTCACATAATTTTTCTCATCAAATACCTAAGTAATTTTTTACAAATGTCAGGAATTAGTTTAATTGAGTGACCCAATATTGTAAAGTGTACAATTGTACTCATTTAATTTTAATCACTTCTATTTCTTAAAAATATTTACAGATGTCTGGGCACATTAGCCTTCACCTACAATCCCAGCTATTGAGTATGCTGAGGCAGGAGGATTACAAATTAGAGATCAATCTGGGCAATTTAGGAATATCCTTACTCAAAACATAAAAAAAAATCAAAGGGACTGGTGATGTAGCTCAGTGGAAGAGTGGTAGAGAACCTCTGGGTTCAGTACCTATACCATAAAACAAAAAAGGAGTGCTAAGTCCATGGCCACAATTAGAAAATTAGATTAGATGGAAAATGAATATGCACAAAATATCTCATACATAATTATATACATTTTGCTTTGTGAAATGTCCTTGAAAGGATTGTTTTATACCATTCTAAAATTTTAATATAATTATTTTAACTTTAATTATATTGAAGGCTCCCCCAGTTCCCAATTCTGGTATTTTGTTTCTTTTTGTTTTCCAAATTATGCAGCTTGTCTATCGTATTTAGAATTGTGGCACTATTTTCTGCTATTGAAGCTGTGTATATTTTTTTTTACATTTTTTTTGAGAACTTATTAACTATATTGCAAATAAATTTGTTTGGGGTGGTTAAGTATCATACCCAGGCAAGAGCTGTAACACAGAGCCACATCCCCAGCTCTGGACATATTTTAATAAAGGTTTCTGATGGGAGTGCTATTCTTTAGGGTTTGTTTTGTTTTGTTTGTTTGTTTTTGTTTTTGTTTTGTTTTTGTTTTGCAGTGCTGGGATTGAACCCAGGGCCTTGTGCTTTCAAGGCAAGCACTCTAGCAACCGAGCTATATCCCCAGTCTGACAAAGTGATTTTTTTTTTTTTGGAAAGGTCTTTTTGGCATAGCATGTAGACCTCTTTTCCTTAAACTCGTGAATTCTATTTTTTAACTACAAAATGTATTTGAATGTTGTGCAAGAATTAGCAGAAGTGAATTATAGCGATAATAGAATAGCTTTTTTGGTATCACTTTTATAGTCCCAGATCACTTAGGGAATGGCATTCTAGTAATTCCCAGTATTTTTAAAGGTTGCTTTTTTTTAGTTCACTTGCAATAGTAATTCTAAAGCTTAAAGGGTCAAGACTATGCCAAATTTAAGGTGATTATTTGGAAAAGAGAGGAATGTTAATCATGCTGCATCTTGGGTGACTGTGAATGAGTCTTTTGAATTATAAAATCTACTAACCATGATGATGGAGTTCTAAATGCAGATAAAGTAAAATGATTATCTTTAAGTTTTTAGTAATTTCTTTTTACCAAATTTAGAAATATTTGAAGCTTGCAAAACCTGTTTATTTAACTTCCATAAATCAAAGAATTAAAGGATATTTATAAGTTCTTACTAGTTTCTAACATTGAGAGTGGTCAAGCCACTGATACATCTTAATTTCGTGGGAATGTGTACATATTTTTTGGTTAAATGAATCATTGCTTTGCTACTCTCAAGGTCTTAAAGCACAGTATTGAGAAAACATAGCAACTTATTAATTAACCCCTGGTACCCCTGATCAAACAAACAAAAAATAAGATACTCTTTGCCAATCACGTTACTTGAAATACGTTTAATCCTTCTATTATCCTGGAAATATACTCCCACCTCTCTCCCCTGCACTTTGCACTTGCAATGCAAATGTGGACAAGAGGAACACCCCACTAAGAAGTCAGTACATTCCTTCCTTCCATAAACAGAATGCTGATAGCTCTGATATCATTTATCTCAGACTGAAAAGAAAGTTGCCATGGTAAGTAAGGCAAAGCTCATGTTTTACAGGTTTACATCCCTCACTAAAAGTAGATTCATGTATACTCCACAGAGTCTCCCTCCCTAATGTCAATTGACTTTTTGCAGAAAGTGTATATGCTTTCTATTCTGACCAATCAAAGGTAATTTGGTGAGTTTTAGAGATTGACTGGGCGCTTGACATGTGACGCTATTCCATTTAAACAGCAGGTGTTTGGAACTGGAGAGTTTTAGGATAAGTTAACTTGTCTTGCTTGATTTTAGATATAGTAATATCCTAATACTCTAAAAGTGTAAACATGCGATTTCAATTTACCTACAATAGATTTCCTCATACTGCTTTTGCGGTCCAGATGTAAAAAATGACAATTATAACAATATGCACCTGGTCATTCTATAATGGTGTTCTGATATTGCCCAGCATTTTTTGTAGAGATAGCCATCTAACTATATTGGTCATATTTAATGCAAAGTACATCTTTTCAGTCATTATTCTGTAAGTAACTCTTAGATAATGATCATAAAGTGAGCCCTCACCCCATGTCACCACTCCAAGATAGGTTTGCATATTTATTTCTTTTTTCCTTTCTCTTTCTTTCACTTATGTGAAGAATCCTATAGAAAATAAAAACAATTGTTTTCATCTTGAAAAGAAAAAAAACACTTGGTGATTTATATTTAACTGAACTTCTGAAAAATAGCCCCATTTTTACATATCCCAAATAAATTGCCATGTGTAACAATATACTAAAATGGATTAAATGTGGCTAAAAAGGTCACTTAGTGTACTATACAATATAAATAATAAATGTAAAACACTTGACATCACATTTTCCTATAATACTATTAGTCCATAGGTAGCATTTACAATGCAGTATATTCTATTGCTACTTTGTGAAATGAATTCTTGAAATTCTTAGGCATTACAGAAAGCATTATTATTGAAGAGTGATAGGGGGAATTTTCCCAATTAAAAACTGATAATGAAAGGTATTATTTAAATTAATTATATTACAGAGTAGATAAGAAGCTCCATGTAACAAAATATTTCTATTTTGTTTCAACTAAGTTTATATTTCACCAAAAAAAAAAAAAAAATCGGACTCAAGAATTAAGTGATATTATTTAGAAAATTAAAAAGAGCCAAAGTAGTGTTGAAATGTGTTATATGGACAATTTATCAATACAGATTATTACTGTTAATAATTAGTAGAATTCTTTCATCCCTGTAATAGTGATTTAAGTTGAATGGGAATTTAGTAACATATAGGGATGCATCTTAATATCTACATTTGCTGAAAGTGTTAAACACACAATTAAAACCTGTCCTCATTAAAATGGACTTCTGTACACTATAATTTGAATTAAATAATGAATATATAAATTATTTTAAAAGTTGTATATCAAAATGTATAACGTTCCATTTTTGGCTATATTTTGTAAAACATTTTGGTGTTATCAGTATGACTCTCACATATGTCAAATCAATATTTATTTAAACAGATATATACCTAATGTATTTAGAAGCTTATTGCACTCATATAATTGTATATATTGTGGCTTCAAAAGTCTGTACTTATTCTTGCTTTAAAAAAGTAGTGTGTGCATTTTTCCAATTTATTTTTAATTAATTATATTAAGGATAACATCCTTTACTAAATGTACTTTAAAATTCACAATAAAGTTTCAGAAATTGTTTTGTACAATGTTGAGACTTTGTGTTGAATTTGTTTGTGAACATTTTTTTGAAATTGTGCTCTGGTCTTCTAATAAGGAAACCCTTACCTTAATCTGCTTGATAAAGTGATGAGATGAAACATGTGGTTTGATAAATAACAAGCCCATTTCTTTGGGAGGATGTTTTCCTAAGTGAAGAATTCTTGCACACGTGGAACCTCAGCTAAAAAAACATTAACTGGGCTGTCCACCCCCTAAATCCGTAGTTACTCATATGTCCACTTTTCAGCATTGGATTCTCAAGGAATTCACACGGAATGTTTTAGATTGCACAGAAAGAGTTATAAGAAGGTACCATGGAAAAAATATATTTAGGTCCATTAAATCTGTTAATGGTCAATTTGCAGAAGTTAAACACATATTTAAGAAGAAAACATATATTTGATATGCCATGGAGAAATATAAAACTAGACTCTCAAATATAGTAAATATAAATTTTTGATTCAGGTTAGCTCATTGAAAGATAGACTCACTTATTTTTCTAAGAAAATCCAGATTTCTGGGCTGTGGACAAGCTATGTACCATTAGGAATCACCAAAACATTTAATGTCACCCTGGGAAGCCTATTGAGAATCAACCACTTGATTGTTATCCCAGAGAAACACACTTACCTCTGTCCTGCTTTATAGGGGTGTATTTGCATTTGCTAAGTGTTTTGTGCTTTGATTTCCTTGAAAAGAAGGTGGGTGTTGAATTAAATTTACATAGCAAATAACATTCCCATTTGCAAACTGATTATTTTATTTACATATTTGTTTAAAAAATCATTAATACCATTAAAAAATTCCAGCATATTTTATGTGAAAAGGGCCTAATTTTGTAGGGATGTTGGTTTTAAATGCAGAGGTGAAAACTTACTGATCATAAAAGTGAAAAGAAGGTCCACAAATTGCTATGGATCTCAAGATTACATTTATTCTACCCAGAGGTATTTAGTCCATTCTGCCCTATTTGATAGATATTTTTCATTTGTTTATTTTATTTTATTTGCAGATGTTTTTATTTCCTGTGGAAAGAAATTTATCAAGGTACAGTCAACAAGTCTATTGAATGAAACATGGTCAGTTTGCTTTGAGGTTTTGATGCTACACACAAAACAATACATGTTCACTTTCCACCCATAAATAAAAATAATTTACATATTGAAGTCAAATGTGAAGACTAATAAAACTGGGTAAAGGGCTTGTTGATAACATTAGTTGAATATTTAAAAACTGGGGATTGTAAGATGCTTTTCTATAGAAAATAATTTATTTTAAATATATATTTTGCCTTTAGTTCTTTGTAACTCTTTTCTATATTAATGACATCCAGAGGTTCTGTCCATTCTTTTACTCCTTCATATTTTTTCACGAGACATAATTATTTACAAAGATTTTGCCCCCATTTTTATTCATCAATAGTGCACATTTTGACCATACATATTAAATAAAATATTATCCAAACCCTTTCTCTACTTAATTTTATTTTAAAGATGTAGTCTGATGTTAAACTTAAAGGGCGAAATATTTATCATTACCCACTTTTAGAGGAAGCAAGTGATTTTTAACTGAGAAGAATTGAAGGGAAGGGAAGAATTTATAACTAACTGTATTTTGATAGTAACAATTTATACTATACTATTAATTTAGTTATTTGGTCACTAAAGAGTGTAATCTTAGAAATGGATATGGATATGTTTTCATATATTTATATATATGTATATCAATATGATTGAAATATTAATTACATACTATAAAAGAAGAAAACTGAAAATTATGTATTCATTAAATATGATGTTAGGGTTAAAGCATTTTCTCCTTATGATGGATTTCATTTTAAATATTTAACAATAAGTATCATTTGCACTGTTTTTGAATAAAATTTCAGATAATCTTCTTATAGGATAAGTTGCATACTAGGGTCAATTTTAGTATTTTTTTTTTACTTATTTTTCCTCTTGACATACTTGCAAGATAGAACAAAGTTTGTTCCCTATTATAAGGAACATAACTCAAAAATTTTCTTTGCTTGTTTTTCTCCTACAATATTTGTACAAGTATTTAAAATAAGCCCAGAAAAGTCATCAGACAATTATTTTTTGTCATTTTAAGTGTAAGTATATATTTAATAAATTGCTATTTTATCTCTAAAGTACCAAATTCAATAAACAGCATTTTTGTTCTGTTGTGATAACTGTGTATTTTCTTTGCATTATTAATTCATGACTTACACAGACATGTAAGATTTTTGGAATTAATTCATTTATAAACCGTAACTACTAATGAGTACACTTAAGAGGTTGTTTCTAAATGTATCTATTAAATGCATCCATGTAATATTATGCCTTTTGGCAATTTCTTATTTTAATAATTTTGGAAATGTGCAATAGCCTTAAGTACATAAATGGTTGTCAATATAACAGAAGTATATTTGCTACTTTAAATATTTCATTTGAAAACCAGTAATTATTAAACTTTTGTGTCTTAGACTTCTTTCAGAATCATTTAAAAGCTATAGGTCCAGTCTTCAGACAAATTTGTATAACTGCATACATTTCTTTAAAAACTGCAAATGCAAATTTCCAAAGACTTCATATAACCCATCTATTAAAATCTTCCAGGGGCCTGTGGCCCTGGATAATTGCTAAATAATAAGTTATTTTATTCTCAGTGCAACTCAATAAATATGCTTTGAAAATAGCTTGGAGTTTTTTACACGAAAGGAATTAAATATTCTTTTCCCAGCACAAGCTATTTTTTTGGAAAATGAACTTTCTTTGGAACCAGTTTCTTCCATAATAATGGCTAAAACCTCAAAATCGTTTTGCTTCCTTATCTTATGCAGTAGAAAAATGAGGTAATGCATTAAAGACATACACTTTGCTATAGGAATGAATACATTGATCACATCAATGAAATGCTCTTCATGGCATATATAATTGATGCTTTTAGCAGACATGCAAATAAGCAGTAAGACAGGGCTAGCCGTATGGAATAGGGCAGCTTTAAATTTAAACTTCCTTTTATGTATGCAATCCTATTTGCTAAATTTGTTTTCTTTTTTGTATTTTGGCTTTCATCCTTTTGCTGCTCTAAGATTGCAAAAATAATCTCTATGGAATAATATGACATAGGTACAATTTCCTGTTCATTCTCATATTTCCAACCTAGACTTTGCCTAATTTTTTTCCTTTTGTTTTATAAAACTAATAAAAATTAGGCATTTTTCTTTGTTGCCATGTAAGCTTATAAATTAATTTCATACAAAATTGTGTTTGAACCCCACAAAAAAGTGTCAATTCAGATTCTATACCTGTTTTTTGGAAAATTAAAAGTTCAATGTATGAAACTTTTTCATAGACATATAACTCATACTTGGCCCAGCTAGAATGTTTCTTTTCAATATAAATCTTATCATTGCAATGATTATGTTGGATTTGAAAAGAGACAAAAATAATATGTATTTTAAAGTAAAGAAATGTTTAGATACGAATACACACAATGAAGTTGCTCAGAATTCATTTTTAAAAATATGAACGAATCTTTATAATATTTTGGTAATTCTTGTTCGATATGCAGAGATTTTCTCAGTACATTTTCATGTTCTCTAAATCATGATCAAAGAAAGATACTCAAACAAATAAAATTAGTATCTTTTTGTTTTGTTTTGATTCCTGTCAATCTTCTGCAAGAATTGAGAGATGAGGGAAATTTCTCTCATGACACAGGGATTAAAATGTCCTGGGTAAGATTTCTAATCAATAAAAACTTATTCTCAAGTTTCTATTACCATTTTCTACCACTCCATTTCTTTGGGATGCATTTCTTTATTCCACTCCTTTTATAATTCCTCTGTAGATTTTGGCTAATTCATGTCACCATTAGGGCTACTGTATCTAGTAGTTATCATTCACTAGATGCCTTCCACATTTTCTTTTCTTTACAAATTTTTTTTAATCCTCTAAAGAGTCCTGTGGTGCAAATGTTTATACTCATTTCACAGATGAAGAAAATGAGTTTCAGAGACACTAAGTGATGTATCCAACGAATTGGTTAAACTTCACAGCAAACAATTACAGATTCAGTGGAAAACCGCTTCAATGTTGCTTTTCCTTTCAAAGGTACTGATCCTTTGTATTATACAACTTATTAATAGAGGCACATTTACACACTCTGTAAGACACATTTATTGTGTACAATTCCTTAACTTTTAGTAAAGTTACCAAGTTAAGCACACATCCTAGATCAGTTTTAGAAAATGTTGGTCATCCCTGTGTAGTTCCTTGTGTCCATTTACTGTTAATTTCTGTTTCCATGCTGGGCCTCTAACAACCACTAATTCCATTTTTGTCTCCATAGAACTGACCTTTCTGGGCATTTCATATATATGAAGTCATACAGTAGGTAATATCTTGCATCTTGCTTTTTAGTAATTATTTATGGCCCAACTTTTAAATGAATACGTCTTTATCATTACAATTGTTAATATTGCAAAAATTTAGAAGTACTTCCCTATTTTCCTACAAATGGGAATCCTTTCCCCCTGCAGACTTTCTAGTAAACACAGATCCTAACTTTGCTCAAAAAGTTCTGGTGAAATCAAATAACCCCTCACAAAAACACATTCTCATTATTTTCAAACTGGTGTTTCTGTCCTTTGACACTTGTTAAGTAATAGATTAATTAGTTACATTTAAATAAATGATCTTGTATGAAAGCAAACAGCCGTCAGTGAGAGTACATTGAGTATATTTTCATACACTTTTTTTTAAGTAGCAAGAATTGAACCCAGGGGTACTTAACCATTGAGCCACATCCCTAGCCCTTTTTAAATTTTTTATTTCGAGACAGGGTCTTGCCAAGTTGCTTAGGGCCTCATTTAATTGTGGAGGCTGGCTTGGAATTTGTGTTCTTCCTGCCTCAGTCTCCTGAGCTGCTGGAATTACAAGCTTGCACCACCATACCTGGCTCATACACAGTTTTTTGACAGTGATTTGGGTATGGCTCTGATAGATTCTGTTATGGAGATTTCTCAGTAGAGGAAACTTATCCAGGTTTCCACTGTCAATCAGCCAGCACTTCTCCCTGGATACATAACATAATCGTAGCAGTTATTACAAAAGGCTCTCTTGTGTCCCCCACTTTGGTAAACATCCCCTACTTTGTATTAATGATATCTCTATTATTGTTTGAAACATTTTCATTTTTTTCCTTCTCTATTTTTTTCTTTTTTATTCCATTTGTGCCCTCATCTAAAAAAATTATAGAACAATAGTATTTTTTATCTCCCCACTAAATTAAATTAGTAGAAATGAATGTTCACGCTTTCTTTGCAATTCTTTATAGGGATGATTGCAAACTCTAAGCTGCAAATTTTAAAGGATAATAAATTTAACAGAACAATAAATATGAATATTTTTATAAATGAGAAGCAGAAATATTTATAATACAAGAGAGCATGAAGTTCAAAGTTTGTTTTTTATCCTTCCTAGGTTTGGGTGCACATGTTTAATTCCCTAATTGTAAATTTTGACCAAATATGAAAATGATTTTATTTTCTGAGAAAATATTAAACAGATAATATGAGATGACCAGAAATGGCCAGTTTCAGAGTAGTTCACTGAGACCTTATCATACCTGTGAAGAATCAAGTACAAAATAATAATAGTGATGAAAGAGGAGTTACAAAACTCATTTTGTCTTTGTCCTCTGTTTTAATTAGGGCACAATGATTTCCTGAGTGTTTTTACATTTGTAAAGCAGAGAAATAATAATTATGCTAAATTTTCTAAAGTGTTTATATGAGTGCAATAATCCGTAAATATTTGTAAAAGCTTAGAATAGTGTATAGCATAAGTAAGCATCGTAAAGTGTTTGATAAGTGATATTCATAAAACTCCCTAAACAATGTTTTCTTCCCAAATTAACTTTAAAAGCTGCTCTTGCTTCCACAGTCCTCTGTCCAGTCAGCTTTAATTTTTTAAATCTTATTTCATATATATAAATTTGAAAGTTACATTGTTTCTTGTTTTTGTTGAGTGTGTAACTTAAATACTAATGATACTGAAGTTAAATGTTAGCCCTGTTTGTATAATAAAATCTGATTTAACAGAAGTATTTTAAAGTAGTTTCACTTCCACAGAAATATGGACAGAATTAGAAAAAGGTCGTTTCCATGGGGATTTCAGGATACTTTCAAATTGAAAAATTAAAAGAACCTTTCTTTGAGGTTTCCTTAAACTTATAACTAGGTTTTCTCTTTAATTGTTACTTAGAACTAAATTTTCCCCTTCCTTTAGACAAAAGTGACCAAGAATATATATCCAAGGTAATCTATAGTGATGTAGGCTGTGCGTAAGGGAGTATCTATTTTTATTACTTATTTCTTTTGCAAAAACTCAGGTTTTAGCATTTCACAGATAGGCAATCTAGGTGGGATTCAAGATCATGTCTGAACTGTTCTCAACTTCAGACAAGATTTAAGATATTACACTTACTTTCCTGACTTTATTTTTATTGTGTTAAGTATAATGAAACTCAACTAGACAAAAATAAAATAAAATAAAAAACTGCAAAACATCCCTTGTGAATGGAATGGAAGAAATGAAGTTGTAAGTGAAGAATACCTGAGATGACTATCTTTTTCTTTTTGCTTGTGTGTGTGCGTGTGTGTGTGTGTGTGTGTGTGTGTGTGTTAATCTCCCATAGTACTCAAAAACAATTGACCCAGAACTGAACCTTCAAGGAAAGGGAAGATCTTGAGATACTGACTTCTTTGGTAAGGGATTAACTTGACTTAGACATTTTTCACTTTAATAGGCTAAATAAATTTATCCTGTATACATTCAAGATCAGGGATGTCACTGGATATATACTTGGTTACAAACAAATGTGACTTTAGTCAGGTCTTTGGGGATAGTAAGAATGACTCCTGCTATAAATGGGGCTTCATATGCACATTTCCAACTTATCTCTTTAGATTTTACAAAGGCAATGAGGTTTGGAGGGACAGAGAAAGGAGTTAAGAAGTGCTTGCCAACAGAATTGAACAAATAGTCCCTGCTGAACAGTATTCCCTTCCTGCTACTTATAGAAAGATCACAGACTCTTTCATGACCTTCCCCCACAAATATACAGAAGCTACAGATGCTTGGAAATGATTTACTAGATGGGGTATTTAAATCACATGATTTCAAAAGGCATGGGTTTTCATACAAAAGTATGGAAAGGAAAGTATGGAAGCTATCCCTCTTATAGATTATCTACATAATTTTATCCATGTCTCTTCAAGTTTCTACTCCACTCACTTTAAATTCTACTATTCTGAGTTTAACCACCAATGCTTAGTTATTCAACCTTCCTTCCATTTTAGAAGGTAGCCTAGGGCCCTACTAATACATTTCTAACACTACTTCTCCAGATTTGAATTCATTTTGTTAAATCTGGATAAGTATGTTTTTGCCATTTGGAATGCAAAGGTCTTAAAAGGATCCTATAAAAGCACTTATAAACCTATGGGTTTATATTTCTAATATAAGATAATGTATTTGCAGCCAAGAAGTGCTGTAGAAATGTAAACTATTCTTTCTGACCTGGATGTTCAGAGAAACCTTCATAGAAAAGTTTGAAACTAGAAAGAAGGACCTTAAATTTTGAGGCAGTAAGAATTTGTATTTGAAATTCTAGTTTTTTCTTATCATTTAGTGCTTATTTGCCCAATACACTCTCTCTCTCTCTCTCTCTCTCTCTCTCTCTCTCTCTCTCTCTTACACACACACACACACAAAACCCAAAAAACAAAAAACAAACAAAAAAAACAGTAATGAGTTTGAAAAGTTCCATTTCAAAGATGCGGAGTATTTTTCCCCTGTCTTAACGTTGACAAAATTAGGATGAAGGATGGAATATAAGGTTGAAGAAGAATACGTATTTATATTTCTTAATGTGTACTGAAAACTATGCTAATCCTTTAAGTCTTCTAGCAATCCTTTAGTTATACTTTAATTTGTCCAACTTTTTCAAAAAATTTATTTCACAAACTAAAATGCATATATTTATCATGTACAACATGTTGTTTTGAAATGTATATGTATATATATATGTATATATACACACATACACACACACACACACACATACACATTCAATGTGGAATAGCTAAATGGGGCTAATTAACTTATTAACTTGCCCCAATTTTTTCAGGTAAGCATCAGAATAGTAGAATAACTTCCTAGTGTCAGACCAAAAGCATATGGTGCAGTTCTAGCAAGAACACTTCCTTTCTGATGAAGTTGTTTCTTTCTTTCACACAGTTTCTTGAAAGAGGGCTAGCAGAATTTTAGCAGAAAGGAGAGGAAAGGGACAATGCTCCTGATAGTGGCCTGAGACAGAGCAGGGAGAGGAGAGAAAATAGTATGCACAAGAAGACAAGGTAAGCCCAGGTGAGGGGCTGACAGTTTGATCTAGCAGAGGCGTGTGCAGAAAAGTGGCTAGAGGTAGGCCTGAAGTAAAGGGCTGGAGGTAAATGGTCCTGAATGATGGGAACAAAGGAGCAGTTTATAGAGATACAGTCCTCAGGTTCATTCAAAAACTCATCAAATATTTAGTGCCTATTTTAATCATAAAATTGAAGGGCCAACAAAAGGGAAAAAGACCTCCTCCCCATTTCCCCAGATATTTATATTCTCAGGAAATGTGTATTTTCTTAGGAATTTACATTCTAGACAGGAAAATTTATTAAATAGATACAGTAATTATAATGTAAGTATATATTTGTATTATTTGAGGAATTAAGATTTTGCCTCAAGTTTTAACAGCTCAGAGAGTGAATTGCATCTTTTTAAAAGGAAATATTTTTAGGACATACATCAAAGTAGTAATGGATATGCAAGATCAAACATATATCTCATTGCTTTGAAAAATTCAGTTTTAAGAGATCACTTATTAGTAAAATGGAGGTCAAGGCCTTGAGAGCATCTTATCCAATCATTTCCTAGTGTTTTTTGATAAGAAGGAAAATAGAATTAGTGTTGGATAATTTTCCCCCACTGTCTACCTATATGAGATCCAACATTCTAAAATATTACTGGGATGGATTAAGAATTTACACAACATAGAATGCCAAGAAAACTGTTTTTTCTTTCTGAAAAATAGAAAAAAAAATGGTCTTTGATATGTTTTAAAAACAGCATTTAAAATTTCAGAGATGTTTGAATTAAAAATAGTAAGACAAGTTTTTAATATTTAAGATACCTGAGCCCTTCTACATTCTACACTTTAATCACTAATTCACATTATCAAATTCTTAGTGGATAATGATTAAATATAATTTTTGAAGTGGAAATCCAAGGTTCTATCTTGGAAACTACCTTGTTCAATTTTCTAGTTTAACTTTCCTCTCTATTTTGAATTAATTATGAAAGCAACAACAGAAATATTTCCCCCTAATTTAAGTTATCAAAGTCTAAGTAATTTTACCATGAAGAGGTCTCCAATTGATGGAAGTAAAAATTGGCCCCACGAATATTCATACGTTAATTAACTTAAACTTTGATACTGTTCACATTTAGTATCTTTTTCTCTTTTCCCGCCTAATGTTTTGATGTGTTAGAGATATGAACCACAGCACCACAAAACAGTCAGAGAGCTAGGTGTGAAAGAGCCAGTGACAGGAATCAGGTAAAAGTTCTGCTTCAGGGTTCTTATCAGTACAACTGGGAATTTGCAGTAGATTCTCCAAGAGTCTTTGCATATTTAATATTACAAGAGGACCTCCCCCCAAATGTTTGGATATTGTAGGCCTTATAAAAGGAGTATGGCAAGTAAGCTTTCAAGTGATCAATTTTAATGTCAAGAGTAGCATAAATATTTGAAGTGCTTTTGTGACAATATCTACAGTTGTAGTCATTTTAATAATGTTATTCGAGGAACATTTGTTTCATTTTATTTAAAAACTAAACTCACTGCCTGTATTAATATAAGCATATTAATGCATCACATTTTTCTTGGTGCCAAGTTTTTTTTCCTTGAAGCATTTTCTTAGTAGCCCCTTTTTCTCTTGCTACATTCCTTATCTTTACCTGGAACAATCATTTTCTAGATTGTCACATGACTCTCTTCCTTACTTTGTTCAAGTCTCTTATCAGAACCACCCCTGCGATGTCATCTATCCTCTTTTTAAAATTTAAATTAAATTTAATTTTTAAATCTATAATAGAAGCTTTAAAGTTATACATATCACTGTGGTTGCACGTGATATTATGATAAATGTATATATATGGTATAATGTTTCAATCAGGTTAAATGTATCTATCTCCTCATTTTCATTACTTTATGGTGATGATTTTCAAAATCCTCTGTCCTAGCATTTTGAAATATTCAGTACATTGTTATCTGCAGTCAGTTACCCCACTGCAGTTGCACACAAAAACTTCTAACTCCTGGCAGTAACTTAGAGTCCACTAATAAAGCCATCCCCGTCAGCCTCCACATCCTACACTTCCCTGGCAACCATCATTCTTCTCTCAACTTCTATGTGATCAATTTTTAGACTCCACCTATGAGTGAGATCATGTGATCCGTGTCTTTCTGTGCCTGGTGCATTCCATTGAACCTGTTTAGTTACATCTTTCTCCATTTTGCATTATACACATATTGTTATGTTATCTTGTACTACCTATTTATTTTTAATTTTGTATATTCTTATACTAATTAGAAATAAATGTATTAGGCAGACTTTTTTTATTCACAGTTAATCTGCATTCTTGTATTTGCCATGTGTGACATACCATATGAAGTAGACACTAGCCACCTGTGGCAATTTAAATTAATCGAAAATAAATAATACAAGAAAATATTTGTTTAGTCACACTTAGCCACATTTTAACCAGTTAACAGTCATATATATTTATTCTATGGACACCAAAAAGGAGGGTGACATATAATAGGTGTGTAATAATAAAGCTTAGTGGTCAACAAAATCCAAAATCTTAAACAAAAAATGTATACTTCTTAAATTGTGACCTTTGCTATTTAGAAAAAAAATATTCACATGCAGTCGTAGATACTTATTAAGCAGTGACATCTAAGATTAAGATTTCAGTGAAAATCACTAGATTTTCTTATCAAATGGGATTAAAATATTTTATTAAAAGACAATGCATTTCTTTATGGATAATAACTTACTGATAGTAGTGTACAATTTACGTTAATAAAATTGCATATTTATTTTAGTGTCACTATACATGATTGATTATATGAAGAATTTTACAACTCCATTGACAATTAAAGTACTCTTAGTTAATATTACATCCTACAATTTAATAAATAATATTGTCAAAACTGAAGTCCCAAAACCTTTTTAAAGGGGAGGACTTTATTTGCTTTACATTTTCAGATTCAATAAAGATTTAGACAAAGTTTTGATAATAAGAACGGAGAATATTGAATATGAAAGTAATATCTTTGATAATAATGCTAGTACAACATCAATGATGAAATGAAACAAAGTGACATCATCTCAGCAAGATCAGAAATCTCACAAATATGTGGTTTAGTAAACCAAATGTTTTTTTCTACTTCAGTGTCAAATGAATTTAAATTCATTAGTAAGCAATTACAAATAAGCTGTCTTGTTAGTTTTATTAATGCATATTTTTGGACATTTTTATAATTAGATTTTACTCTTAAAATTCCTCATCTTAACACAGACTTTAAAATCTGTGTACTGTGGACATAGTTTCATTTTTCTTCATCTCTATCAACAAACAAAACAGATAAAAAATTTTTATTACAATCAGTGGGCATATACATGCAATGTGATCATGTTTGTGATTATACACATATCTATGCATCAAGTAGTATGAAATCTTTGATGCAGTTTGATAAGAGTATTATTTGATCCATTGTACTTTACAAAAAGAGAGTTTCGTAGCTGTACCATTTAAGCTGTCCGAATTTCTTCTGCTGGAATAGAAACCGTATCTAAGGAAACCCATTATCTAATCCTCACAGGTTATAGCAAGCCATACTGTGTAAATCAAATCCACCCTTGGACACTTTGGTGCACATTTCTATACTCTGCCTTTCCTCTATCCCCAGAGGTTCAACAAGACACAAGGAAAGACAGTTATGATTGTTTTCAGTTACAGAAGAAAGAGGCTTTTTATATTTACTGGGAGGATCAGAGAGGCATCCTGTAACCTGGAGAGCTCCCTTGGCTCCAGGTTTTAAGTCGTTGGGTGTGTTTGTTCTTTTGTTTGTCTTTCAGGGCTGCCTGGAACAGCATGACCATCATGTTCAGCTTTGATGCCTGTGGGAGATAGGTTAGATATGAAACACAATACAGAGAAAGACAGACGCTTGCTGCATTCGGATTGAAAAGTTTAGAGGAAAAAAATGTTAAAATTATTTAGGCCCACATAGTGAAACAAAGGAACAACAACAACAACAAAATCTTGTAAATTTCTGGTAAATTATCTGTAGTTTTCTCAATTAATTATAACATGCTGCATTGAAAATGGTCTGAATATTCCAGTTTTTGCTTTGCAATACCATCTTTCATGCAGGTTTTAACAGCTCACCCTTATAAATCCCATGAATTTTCCACAACTGAAGTTAAAGGGCAGTTAATGTACATATTTATTTAAGGAGTATGGCAAGACATTATGCTAAAAAATAAACATTAGTGTGTTTAACATAGTAGTTACAGTTATTTTTCAGTTGTCTTTCACCAGTATGAAATAACTGAAAGAAAATCACTTTTCCTTTTCCTGTCACTCATTCTAATCTTTTCCTCTTATGGCACATCATTAAATATTAGTTCTATTTTATAAGGTCTTGCTACTCAAAATGTTGTCTGTCCCTAAACCAGAGGCATCAATTACTTGAGAGCTTGTCAGAATGTGAAGTCCCCACACCTACTGAGTGGGAATCTGCAATTCAGCAAGATTTCCAGATGTTTAGAATGTATATTAACATTTGAGATGAGGTATATTAATATAGGATTGATATTGAAGTAGACATTTCCTAATCCTACATACATTTTTGATTCTTCTAATGAAATTGTGTTTTCATTATATCAAACAATCAAGTAATGAGTTTTCAACTTCAGAATTGCTCAACATACTCAAAGATGAGTCAACATAATTTATTTTCAAATTATCCTTGCCTATCAAGATATGTACTGCTAATTTAAGCACAGACTGTTTAGATTCAAGACAGAATTTGATATGTAATTCTTTCAAACAACGTATAGTTTAATATTCATTGTTAGTTTATGTTTTTTAATACTAGAACAGGTTTTCATTTTTGAAAAATCATAATTGCTTATTAAAGATTTTTTCCAACTGCTTGAAGCATATCATTTGTAGATGGTACTTATGGTACTGAGCAAGAGAGGGTTTTTGTTGTTGCTGTTGTTTGTTTTTTAAGGAATATGTTCCCAGTACTATGTCTTTATTAATTTTTAAATATAGCAACTTGAACACCTGAGCAAATTATTTCAAGTGGTTGCTTTTTGTTTGTTTACTCTGTATTTTGCTAGATTTTTGTTAAAGATGTTTTGGCTTATGATAAAGCATGTTGTGTAAGGTTTTCTTATTTTATATATTGTAATCAATGATACTATATGCTACCTATTTAATAATATATTTCACAAGGGGTCCATAATCCTGACTTTTGACATTATACATACCACACATATCCAAGATATTATCTTTTAACCAATATGCATCCTCTTCTCCTAGTTCTAATTTTAGCTACCTTATGGTAATTTACTTGAGGAAAAACTTCCTTCTGGCATTTTAACTAATGCTTTCTAGTTTGAAGTCATTCATTCATTCAACTATTTTTAACACCAGAAAATAATTAGTGAAGGATTACCATTTCAACTTGTATATCAAAAGCCTCATTAATTATGAAGCCTAATCCATTTAATAAACACTTATTTTAGCTTTAAAAATTAACTTCTTTATGTGCCAAACATCTTCAACCATAGCAGAGGTGATTGGGACTCTTAAAGTAAAATATAGGATTAAATAGGATTTTAGAATGTCATGGAATTCTTCTGTTTATTAATATACATTGCACAAAGTAACTCATAGTCCTATATTTCCAGAAGTTTGATTATAAATAGTTATATCTTAACACAACTTAATATTAATGTATATTGTTTAGTATGTTTTCTGTGCAAAAAATACAGAACACATAATTTAAATGTTATTTATATGCCTTATATACAGCCATTGTTGGTTTTACACAATTACCTTAATTAATAAAATTAAGAAATACCCAAAATTGAGCAAATAGATTGGAAACCTATATTGTGGAAACATTGTTAATGAAAATGTAACATGAAAATATAACTTGGTACTGGTGGTGGTGTTTACTTTGATTTTTTTAAAAGAAATAACATGTCTGTTTAATTGCCAGGCTTTCTAGTGGATCAAGAAATCAGGGCAACATTTACTCAAGGATATTGATAGATATGAGTAGATAAATAATTATCATTGATAGCATTATTTAATATGTGCCATAACAAAGGTGGACATTCTGTGGAGATGGTTATTGCATGCATCTGAACAGATCAAAAAGGGATGCATTAAGATGAGATTTTAAGGATGAATAACCTTTAGGCAGACCAGAAATGTTCAATCTAAAAGTAACAAAAAATAAGACTGGGGATGTAGCTCAGTTGGTAGAGCGCTTGTCTTGTATGTTCAAGGCCATGGGTTCAATCCCCAGCACCATTCACACACACACACAAAAGAAAAGTAGTGAAAAACCATTTATAGTGTCCATGTTTTTTCCCCCCAATATCATAGTCATGTTCTCAGATAGTACAATTTATCAACAAACCTTGCCCTACCCATATCTTTGTTTTTAAACCTGTATTTCCACAAATTCAGAGAGATCCCAATAAGATACACATTATATTATCACACGGACAACACGTATGCATTGGTCAGAATTAGCACAGAATCCACGGATGAAAAGACTTTGACTCCTTTTCCCACTATAACCTCTAGCTTCATAATTCTTGCTGAAAAGAAGCTGTGCAGCTTTTATTTACAGTCTTGTCTCAGTGTCATTTGGTAGAATGCTCAGACACCAACCATCTGAAGAAAGTTTTAATAGACAGTTTTACTGATCAGGGGGTTATGATCTAATGACTACCTCCCTCTTTGTTGGGCATGGAATAGAAAATTTAGTTACACATGCAAATTATCAGCTATTTTAGAAAGAAGAAAGTGCAACAAGTAGGGTACTAGTTTTCTGTTTTAAGAAGAGAAATATCAATGCATCATAAAATGATTTACATATACATGAAAAGACACTGTGAATCAATTTTTAAATCATATTTTCCAATAACTTAAAAAGTATTTTATAATTTTGCATATTTTCTTGGACAAATGGTTGTTTTTAAATAAAACAAAGACATTATAAAAATTAAAAGGTTACATTATGTAAGCAGCACCATTTCTCATTTAACTTCGTTCACAATATCTTTTTTTTTTTAACACTTCACCTTTTAAAAAATAAAGTGTATAACATACAGAAGTGTTGTAATTAGAGTGATTGCTCTGGGCTGGGTTATGGCTCATTGGTGCAGTGCTTGCCTAACATGCACAAGGCCCTGGGTTTGATCCCCAGTACCCATAAAAAATGAATGAATGAATGAATAATGAATAAAGTGATTGTATTCATCCAGGCTTCTCTGAGGCATTTCTCTTTAATTATATACCAAAGACCCAATAGAGGAATAGTAAAATACTAGCTGAGATATTTGAGTTTTAAGGTAGATTCAGATAAAGAGAAAGAAAGAAAACAGGTTGTAGGTGCAGAAACTTTTAGGGAGTCAATTCATATTGAGCTTTTTAGAAACTATTTACCCACACTGCTCAAAATTTTATTTTTAATGTATAATTTTATTATTGTTCTTATTTGTTAGAAGTCTAGGGTTGGAGTTGCTAGAAACAGGTTTGATTCCTGCCACTTGTTTGCTTTCTGGTTTTGGGAAAAATCTTTGATCCTTAAAATTTGCAGTATTTTGTAGTGAAGTTCAAATGTACTTAAAGGGCTAGGCAAATATTATTTGTAATTATTGTGCTATTCTTTTTTTGTTCACTGATAATTGCTATAATAATAGGAACAGTGGTTGTAGCAATCATTCATATCTACACATTAACTGAGTTTGATTTTTTTCCCTCTTTGCCTCTGGCTAAATAAGTCCACTGAGGAAACAGAGGCATTCCTTCTGATCCGTCCCGTAATGGCATCTTCCAACATTCCAGGGATATCAGGGATAGTAGTGAGAAAACTCTTGAAGACAGGATAGAAAAACCTAAAGTAAGAAGGATGACTCAAAATAAATGTCATCTATCACTTAACATTTCCAGGAAGGACTAGTAAACATTTTATTCTACTTCTTTCAACCAATGGTTGCTTTGTCTGGGAGGTAAACATTTACTGGCAGTGTATTGAAGGATTTTGATGAGCTGAAGAATCAACAAAGATTGGTTCATTTAAGTTCTAGTCAGTAAAGATTTGGGATGCATTCCAAGTGGAAGGAAAAGTGACTCAAAGTTTTCAACAAAGGGATAACTGGGTATGGACTATGATTTAAGAAATGGCTCCTATTTCCACGTGGAGAACTGGCTTTAGTGGAGAAGGAATGAAAAGGAAAAAATAAAGGATAAAGGTAATGATGTTTGGACTAGGATGCAGCTAAAGTAATAAAAAAGTGGCATTGGGATATGCACTACACAGTGTATTTTGTCAGCTTTTTTGCCGCTGTGACTACAAGAGCGACAAGAGCAATATTAGAGTAGGAAAAGTTTATTTGAGGGCTCAGGGTTTCAGAGGCCTTAGTGCATAGGAGGCCGGCTTCATTCCCCAGGGGATCCAGGTGAGGCTGAGCATCTCGGTGGAAGAGTGTGACAGAGGGAAGCAGATCACATGATGATCAGAAGCAGAGAGAGAGAGAGAGAGAGAGAGAGACTCTGCTCTGCAGATACAAAATATATACCCCGTAGTCCAGCCCCCATGCACCTCTTCCTATAGCTACAACCCTGCCTGCCTCCAGATACCACTCAGTTAATCCTATCAGGGATTAATTCACTGATTAGGTTAAAGCTATAACCCAATCATTTCTCCTTTAAACCTTCTTGCATTGTCTTACATGTGAGCTTTTAGGGGACACCACATCTAAACCATTACACAGGTGATAACAGGACATCTTGACAGATAAGACATGGAGGTGTCAAGGAAAGAAGATTGTTTCTATTCTTTTGATTTCTTGGTTTTTTTACCTAAATGAAAGGAGAAAGAGGGAATTCTGGTTCTAGAGTAGATTTAGGAGAAACTAAGATTCCTGTTTTAGCTAGAAAGAGTTTAAAATGCCTACTAACACCTAAATGGGAATATCATGGCAGTAGTTTAATTTTTAAGTCCTGAGAAGTAAGAAGGTTGTGTTTGAAGCGATCTATTTGGGATCCATCCTGGTGGTGTTTTTGTACTTTGAAACCAGATATCAGTGTTGGTAGCAAGTAGAAGAAGAGATCCAAGGACAAAGCCCTGAGACACACTCACATCAGGGCCAGGGGAAGGGCAGTTGCCCAAGTACACAGAGAAGGGCATCCTATCCAGAGGAGCAAACACCAAGTGTTCTGGGAGAGGGAAGGGCTTGCAGGTAAATGTCTGCTGAGGTTGCCGGCAAGTGTTAGAAACCGGAGAATTGGTCACAGGAAGAGTGATTGCTTGTGTCTTGAGAAGAATGGTTGTGCACCCATTTTCTGGTAGATTTTTCCTGTCCTATACTTTCAATCACTATTTTGTGACTTTTTAAAGAGAAAGCCTGATTCCATCATGCTTCCTTCTTTCCACGATAAGCCGCTTTACTTTGATTTTACACTCCCTTGAGGAGCTTGCACCCACTGCGCTGCTGGCCATGTTCAGGATACTTCTACAAAATGCTCTTTTTGTACTGCCTCCCTTAATTGGTTACCTACAAAGACTTAAACACCATTGCATCCCAACAAGCAACAGACTGCTTTAACTTTTGGGCTTTCTAGTTGTCTTCGTATTAATTTTCACAAACATATTTGAAAATGGTATGTCTGTAGGCTTCTTGGACCAATTCCGGTCTTCCCTTTCTCTCTCTCAAACTTCTTGTGCTATGACTTTTTCTATAATTTATGAAATTGCTCTGTTTAATGACACCAATGATTTCCTAAACACTGAGACCAGTGGCTTCTTAGAATTCCTCTCCCTATGAAGCTGCTTTAAGTAGGACGTTGAAAAAAAAGCAAACATTTGCACTGTTTTCAAGTTTGATTTGCCACGACTTAAATTTCAATAATAAATCCCCAGGAACTCCACTTTGGACTTAAGCTTTTCATAGACCCTAGTTGGAAAGCTGCTCTTCCAGAAAGCCAGCATTATGCTAATGTCTTTTGTAGAGGAGAGCAGCTAAGGTAAAGGGCAAGCTGATTGTCTCTAGGTTCCTACACCTCTCCCACTGTTAAATTTCACATTAATTTGAGATTGATTTTTAGTAATTAAAATCACAGTTATATTAGCCTCTTGACACAGATTTAAAATAAAGAGCTTTAACTTTATAAACGATAATGCTTATTGCGGTTGATGGTGCTAAAAGGTAACAATACAGCATTTGGAGTTGCTATCCCTGAACATGAGCCAGCATCATAATCTGCTTATCAGTGAGAAATGTTCAGGGAGTGTGAAATTCAGCAAGACAAGCCAAAGAAAATTAATTCAGACTTGCCTCAGAAATGCCAATTGACCTAATCTCCCCAATCTATTAATTCTGAAGGTAGAAGGAGCAATAGATAGAAAAGCCCAGGGGGTAATCGCAATGACACAAGACTTAGGAGCTGCTCGCAAAGTCAGCTCCGCTCACGAAGACCAACTGGGGAATTCTGGATAGTTTTTCTAAATGGGCATAGGCCATGCTGAGTCTCATAGGTCAAAAGCAAACTCCAGAAATCAATAGCAAAAAGTGAATTAGAGCTCTTGACGACATGCCTAATGTGATGTGTTGATTTAATAATGCAAGTGACTATTGGAATTGGAGGCATTCTGTGATATAGCAAAACCATGTGTTCTGTGAACCACACAGGAACTTAGCAGTCGTCTTCATCAGGAGATTTGAAAATAATAAATGCTTTTGAACTTCACATTCATAAAATGGTATAATTGTAAAAAAGCAATGAACAAAACAACAACAGGCACAAAATACCACTCCAGACAACCAGTGCCAATTACAGAGCAAACAACCTGGTTGTGAGTTAAAGATGGTAGACATCAAGCCCTTTAGCTGTTCTTTCATTCTCAATTGGATATAATAAAGGGAAAATATGTGCAAAGTGATTAAACAGATATTCTAGTAAATACTAAAGGTTACTAAAAGGCATCTCAATACATCATGCTTAAATATTCATTTTCTCTGTCATTCTAATTTTCCAATTTTCCTTTGGAGGAAAATTTTTAAAGAAATTAAAATTATTATCTACTGGTATTTTTCTTTTCTTTTCTTTTCTTTTTTTTTTTTTTTTTTGTAGTAGGGATTGAACCCAGGGCCACTTAATCATTGACCCACACCCATAGCCCTCTCTTTTATGGTTTAGTGTGAGACAGGGTCTCACTAAGTTGCTTAGGATCTCACTAAATTGCTGAGGCTGGCTTTGATCCTCCTGCCTCAGTCTCTAAGACGCTGAAATTATAAGTGTATGATACCACGTCCAGCCTAGCTCCTGGTGTCTTAAAAGAAGTTCTGGCCTAGGCAATTACTTGATCATAAATACTTGCATTAATACATACATTTTGCCTTGGAATTTTTTTGGGTGTTTGAAATACAGACTGTGTGATTTCCAACAAAGAATAGTTTTAAGAGTACATTACAATCAATATTTGCTTCCTTTTCTACTATTCTTAACCTTTTCCCTTAACCTTGAGCTTGAAATAGGTTTTAAAAAGATGATAGAACTAGATTCTCAGGAAAAATAAGGATAGCATATTTTAGAATTTGAGCAAAAATGGTATGGTCTAACTTATTTTTATCATTTTTTCCTAAAATAGCAACTCTTGATTTTAGATGAGCTATGTATTACTTCTGAAATGATGACTTTAAAAGGCTTCCAAAGTAGTTAGCTTCAAGTCTAATAGAGTATGACAAGCATGAAAACTACATTTAATAGCTGTAATTTTTATGAATTAAATAAACAATGGTTAACACTAGAAATCTGTTTTTGCTTAACCTGGTTTGTTAGGGCATAGTCTCTGTAGTTTTGATTTGACCTATAATCTACTTATTTTAAAACTCACTTCATAGTCATTTAGCAGTGTTGTACTGAATAGAAATTGACTGATGGCCTGTAGATAGATTGCTATGGGTCAATCACAGTCTCTGACCTTGCTTTGACAGTACCTCTATGTATTAACCCTGAAGGAGGCCATTGTGCATACTAATTATACACATGCTCAAATAAAGAATTAAATTTCTACGTGTAATTTTGTGTCTGACATTTCTGAAAGTTAGTACTGACTCTCAAAAAAATCCTATAGGCCTTAGATAGTAACAAGATGAGGTCTTTGTAGCTTATTTTTCTCATCTACAAAACAGAGTTTAGTGTCGAACTTATAGTATTTAAACAATGTAAACTCAATACAGTGCCTGGGACAAAGTGATACATTCACTTATCCACCTCTTAACAAGCGCTAATTGAGCAATTACTATGTGCCTTAACTGTACTTCATTGGAAATACAAGCATAAATACACAAGTTGATTTTTAAAATTTTTGTCCTATGGATTTGACAGTAGAACTGCGAAGAAAATTAGGCAAGCCTTTGCATTGTGCTATTTCTGGCACATTCAGGGTACTTAAGGAATTTTTAGCCAGGGTATATATTTGACACTCAATTGGAACTCAGAAAAGTCTTTTTTTCTCACAGGCTGTTTTGTGGAATTTAAAAATGAAATTATTTGTGTAAATCTTTATTCTATGTCTGCAACCTGAGAATATAGCAAATGTTACCTATAATTGAACAGGTTTTAGATGAAATATACATGTTCGAAATCCAGGAAAATTTCATTTGTAAAGGTAAAGGTGAGAGTGATTCATAAAATTGCAACAGCACAAAGACCTGGGGTGAACAAGAGTGGCAATTAAAAGAAGTCAAAAGGTTAGACACAAGTACTTCATGGGCAGACTCACTTGAATAGAGCACTGAAGTCTGAAGTTATGAAGAGGACAGTTGTAAACTTAGAAAATGTGGACATCATTCTACTTTGGAGCTGCATTACATAACATTTTAACGTGAAGAGCTGACATAAACAAGTGCAGAAGTTAAAGCAATACAGCATAGTTATTGAACACTAGAACGGACAGTTACTGTGTACTAGGTGCTTCACCCATAGCATCTCATTTATTCCTTCCAACATGTCATTTCCTTCATTTCATAGTTGAAGAAATTGACACAGAAATAAGTGATTTTCCTCCCAAATCAAGCAACTACAATGGTGAAATGGAATTCTGACCTGATTTAGTTTGACCTTTAACTTCCAGATAATTCTCTTCCATCCTAGTGATCTTAGCAGGATTTTTCTCAGTGTACAGAAAGATAAGATAGGAGATGGTAGCAGGAAGAAGTTATGAAGTAATAGCAGCTGGACTAAGATAATGGCAGTTAGATAAAGAAGAGAGAAGAAACTTGAGAGTCAACAGTATTTGGGACCTGATTTTACATCGTGCTGGAGTGAGAAGTATGATTCAAAGATGTCCTCTGGATGTGGACCATCAGCTGTAGCAAGACTTGAAGCCTTGCTTGCAAGAGGGTATAAGTGAGAAGAGAAGAAAACACGAGAGAAACACCAACACAGGTAAAAAACACTAATATTCAAGGGAGAATGGAGCAAAATTAAAGGGGTCCCCCAGCAACCCTATAGCGCTCATCAGAGGGAAGCAGAGAAAATTATCAGAGAGGTAAACAGAAGGAAAGAGGATCAAACTATCAAATGCTGCCAACATGTTAAGAAAGAGAAAGGCTAGAAGATTAATTGGATTTGGTGAAAGGACTCTTGGGAGACTTATTTCAGCAGAATACTAGAATCCAAATGTCAGCTGAGTGATGGAACAAATCTTAGGGTAAAGAAATGAAGAGTCAGTGGAGACAATTTTTTTAAAAATGTAGTTTCTGGAACAGTAGACAAGATATAGAAGCTTGGAGGGGTGACATGTGGCAAGGAAGTTTAATGAGAGGAAGTGTCAATTATTTCATAACTATAAATGATGGACATTTTCAATTTTATCTTTTAAAGTCACACTGAGTCCTAAAAGTAGTAGATCAACATTAGAGACTTCATGTGACTTGTGATTAACCATAGAAATACTAGACACACTTTATTGAATGTTTATGAAAGGTTGGACACAAAATTCCTATTCATAAAAGACACTTTAAGATGGGCTCAGTGGTGCACGCCTATAATCCCAGTGGTTCGGGAGGCTGAGGCAGAAGGATCATGAGTTCAAAGCCAGCTTCACTTGCTAAGCAATTCAGTGGAACTCTTATCTCTAAATAAAAAACAAAATAGGGTTGGGGATGTGGCTCAGTGGCAAACTGCCCATAAATTCAAACCACGGTAACACCCCGCCCCACAGAAAAAAAAAAAAAGAAAGAAAAACACCAAAAGGCACTTTGATTCTCATAACAACCTGTAAAGAAAGTATGATTGCTTATCCCAATCATATTTGAGGTTTGAAAGATGAGGTTTGAAATAAACCCCTTAACAAAACCAGATGGATTATGGGACCGGCAAGGATAGATGAAGAATAGAAATAATCTGTCATTACTTAATGTTTTGTTGCAGATACATTATTTTCACTTCGTTTAAAATATTTTTACCATGGGAAAGTGAGGTCAGGGAGCACTGTAGTTGAAATATTTCTAATTATGCGTTTTTAGTTCTAACAAAGACATTCCCTTTCATGTTTGCTTTTGGTTTTCATTTCTGGAAATCATTCAATAGATGCTTTAATAATAATGTTTCGATAGGGGAATGATTTTAGTCAAAAGCCTTAACACTGTCCTGAGAGTACCTTTTAGTTGAAAAAGAAGTAAATGGGAAGAGTAGGGCAAGATGTATGAGTGAAGATCCAGGCAGATCATCTGGTTAAGCATGGGGGATTGAACCTTAAAAGACTTATGGGACCCTGAGCAATTTGCTTTATGTTGGTAATAATCACAACACCACTTATTCCTACTTCCCTTATTAACTTTCTCTGCATCACTGCTCTTTTTGAGTTCATCTATCTTAATGAAACATCCGTCTTCTGTCTTTCCTTTCCTGCTTTGCATTTGAGACTTTATAGGGGATTGAAACTAGCTTCTCAGTTGGACATGCATACTAGCCAGAGGCTAACTTTGCTTCCAAGCTAGCCTCCATGCAATTTTCCCCATTAGGCGTTTGTTTCATTGTCTACATGAGAGCAATAAAACTTATCAGCTAGCTCAATCAAACACATCAGCTGGAAACATCTTCTTGCTGTGAATGAACAGACCAGTTCCAAAAAACAACAACAAAAAGACTTCCCTGGATTGTGCTGTTAAAACATTCTGGATCTGCTGTTTGAACCTTTGACTCATTTTCATATCTGCACGTTTGTGTTATTTCTAAATTCTAGTGAGCACTGGGATTTTACAGAAGTAATACCATAATTTGGTTTATATTAATGAAGGCATGGAATTGAAGGCATGAGTTTTAGGTGAATTTAGATTTATAGAAATAAGTATTTTATTCTATTTAAATTGAATTTGAATGATAATTAAGTTTCCATTCTCTTTCTCATCCCAAGGGAACATGTATTTAGGAGGTCTTTCCACTCATCTAAGATGCTCTCTGAACACCAAATAGGGAGCATCATGCAACTGGTGGCACATTAAACAAGTAGAAGGTGAGGGCTCAGGTGAGCCATGAGAAGCCAGATCTCATCTTAAACAAACATCACCATCGGTACAAATGTGTACCAATCTGTTATTTCTTAAGGTAGTTTGGGCCTTTTCATATCCCTGTGTGTTCCAAGCTGTGCATATTATCCTATAGATGGCTGAAGTGGTTTAGGATGGGATGATGAGTGGGGGAAGAAGTTTTCCATATCATGGTGATGCATTTGTAATACATTTTAGACTGTGATAGGTAGGAGCCAAGCAAGATCCCTTTTTACCAGGAACAATAAAAATCACTTTATAACAATAATAATGATTTTATTTGTTAAAAAACTAGTTTCTCTGAAAAGATCATAAATCTCTCAGGCATGAGCAACTTACGGTCCAAGCTTAGAGGATCATTTTGTACACGTGAAGGTGAATTTGACAAAGAATGGTCGCTTCTACCCATATGTGGGCACATCACCCAAGAAGCATTCAAAAGCAAATTTCCTTGCAACCTTTTAGTCTGTGGAAGTGCTTTTTTATCAAAGAGCATTTAGTTTTGTTTAGATCAAAGTCAATGAATAAGTATTTTTCTGACACAAAAGAGACTTTAAGTTTCTTTGAAATTTACAGTGACTCATTAAACATCAATTCAACATTAAAATAAAATAAATTAATGAAAGGTCGATTTAACATGGAAATAAGAATTCTAGGAGGCAGGCATTAGCCTTGTATTGAATGCTATGGCAGGGGTCTCCCACACTGAATCCCCCATTTCGCTCATGCTTTCCTGAACAATATGGTTTTGGTGATTGGTTCAATGCACAGTGAAATTTATTACAATTGTGTTTATAATCAGCAATGTTTATATCCTATAGTGAAAACAGCATAGCATTCTTAGCTAAGGTATAAACAGCACCACTTAATAAGCAGTAAATTCCTTCATTTCTCTTCTTTCCCTCCATGTCTGTCTCTATTGTGTAGATATCATACTGTCAGTACTTTGCTTCAAAATTAGTACTTTATCTACACGTATAAAGGAGAAGTGGTATGTATAGAATTGTGTGTACTTTAGAGAGATATACAAATTTCCCCACAAATTATTCTTTTCAAATTTATTTCCCCACAAATAAATATCCTTGCTGCTTTAAAAAAAATCTCGTTCAAAGACCATGTGGTCTGTAGCAATATAAAGATACTTTTAATTTTTCTGGATTCATAAAAAAATAAAATATTATCAGTACCTTAATTAGAATATTTAAAATATTTAAATTGTATGGACTGGTAAATGTTGTTGCTCACTTTATTGGTTAGTTTTCACTTGAGAAGTAAAATCTGTCATCTAAGTTGAACAGAGTTAGCTTTTGGTTGTGTACAAAATGATTTTTTTAAAGCGCAAATAATTCATGCATGCAACTTTAGAGATCAAGCTTCTTGGAGGAGGTTTATGGTTTGATAGGAGGGTGGTGGGGTTCTGTTTTATTTTTGTCTTTTAGCTGGAGGCATACAACATCATTTTCTGCCTGTAAAGAGAACTTAGAATTCGAAATTCAAAACATATCGAGGCTCACACTTCCTGCTGCCTTGCTAACCTATTTTCCAGGGTCATTTTCTTTCAAGTACAGTTAAAATTTTTCTCTGTCGAACTGAAGTATGTACCAGAGGCTCTTGGGATGTGAGTTCGCCATTCCAGACTTTTATCTAGAGCAGGTAGCCTAAGTGAATTTTCCATCTTGTGAAACTCCTGCAGTGAGACCACAGAGGAGAAAATGGAGCTAAGTACTGACAGATGAGCCACAAGTCCTGATATTGTGAATTAGGGTTGTAGTTGGAAAAAATATATGTAATTTGCTGATCTTAAAGGATATCCTTTCCAGGGTCTAAACTATTTACCCTTGCATTTCTGCTTTAATGTTTCTCACAGGAAGCTGGACTCAATATCGATACCTCTCAGAGGATGTAACTCCCCACTATCCACCCCTATTTTCAGTTATTTTTATATAACAAATTGCAAATTCTATTTATTCAAGACCACACCGGGAAAAAAATAACTTAATGTAGCTAACCTTCAATCCTCTCCTCCTGCTCCATTTTTTTTTTTCTTTTTTGGACTTTCTGTACAAGGCAACCAAGATATCCTAAATTTCTATTCCTTTGATTTATACTTAAGTAAATATTTTATTGCTATTTTAAATTTCCAGAAATGTGAGAAACAGAGTTGCCGAGAGTTAAGTGATTCCCTGCTTTCAGACTTTGCCTCTGGCTGCAAAGTTCTAATGTTTTTGCCTTATTTTACTTGGTCATACAACATTTTAATTTTGAATTATCTGCCAGTGTCTTGGAAATAAAAAAAAAAAACAAGTGCTTACATTGAATATTTGCATGAACTGGCAACATCACTCCATTTCTGAATGGTCACACACACACACACACACACACACACACACAACCTCTGGAACCAATCCCTGCTACTCCCTGGAATTTGAATGATTCCCACTACTACCTATTATTTCCATCACTGGAATCCAAGCCTTTGCTGCCATATTTCATCTTACTCCTCATTTAGCTTCACTTATTTATTTTTACTGCCCGTTTGTTTGCTGAAGTCATTTGAATTGGCTGAGCATGCTATAGGAAGGGCATAGATGTTATAATTTTCTGCCAACTCTTATGAATTAATATATGCTACCTGGAGAGCTGTGTTTAGAATGATGCTGGGATTGTGTCTAGACTTAGCAAATGTGCCGTCACGAATTCTGTCTGCCAGAAGAGGCTGCAAGAACAGCCATGCTAGGTAGAACTGACATGCACTTGAGATTTGAAGGACAGAAAGGATGCCTGAAATAGTCCCATGACAGCAATTGGAAGAGAAGCTGATATTTACTGAGCACTTTTTTTTCTCAAACATTAACATGCATTCATGGATTTAGGCTGCATAATAATCCTGTTAACCTCAATGTTCAGATAAGGAGCTGAGGTTCAAAATCTCAGCTGATGTGATAAAACTAGTAAGTGGTGGTCTTCATTTTTAGCTGTGCATCTCTATTACATTATGCTTCCTTAGTGTTTTGAAATTTTTCACATCTTTGAGAGCAGCCAATGAAAACCAGGTACCTCTAGCAAAGAACCCTTTAGGGAAATAAATGCAACTGCTCTCATTTATTGAGGGCTTACAATGTGCCTGTCACACTAATAGGTAGTTTATGCAGGTTATTTCATTCACTTCTACAATTTCCCAGTATGTAGGAAAGTATTATTATCACCACTTTATAGAAGAGAAAACTCAGGTTCAGTGGCTTCCAATAAGGTATCCAAGATCACAGAACCAATAAATCACCCAGGCAGGATTTAAATCCTGAGGGATAATTTCTCAAATGGCTAGTTTCTATGCATGGCGCCATTCAAAGTGCTGGTAGGAATGCATAACACAACCAGAGTTAAAACATTACAAACATAATTTTGCCTGGGTCTAGTTCCTGAGAGTGCAAATGAGATCATAGGTAGCTCAATGGCTTGGCTCAAGTATCCCAGTTTCAATTCTGATGCAGAGCTGCAAAAGTCATTGGTGCCCTCATTTTGAGATTCTACACCGACTAGTATATTTTCATGATTGCCTATAGGTCACGGTGAATCCCACTATTATGTATAATCATAATGCACCAATAAAAATAATGGAAGATTACATTGGAGTGCATGTAATTAATAAGAAATAATATTTGTCATAGGAAAATCTACTTAGAAAAATAAAAATAACAGAAATACATCAATGAGATTATGCTACCACTTGATGAAAAATGAAATTTTATACACATTATTTAATGAAGAAGAGATCAGTTCCTTGTTAAACTTTACAGCATCACCCTTTGATCACCCCAATGTTACTGTGACCATTTTTCTCTCTGAGCCATGATTGCATACAATTTTTTAATCATTCCCATAGCTCTCACTTCTTTTGGCAAATATATTCCCATATGCATTTTCTGTCATGTGTACCATTAGAAAGTTATATTGCAAAAATTTGATTTCTAAAGGACAGTCTCATAGAATCTCTTTTGTTTTCACAAATGAATGATATTTCTCACTGTATATTTCTTATGTTTTTCTAGAAAGCTACCCTCTTTATCTGGTATAGAAATATTCCTTTTACAATAGAGATTATCAACAATTATTAAGAAAACTTTAGCAAACATTTATGTGAAATACATTCCTCTGTGTTAGGAGAATAATTGTTAACCTCCATTCACAAGCAAACAAATAATGTCCATAGCTGTGTTACATCAGTTCTTATTTCTTTAAGGTTGAACATTGGACTCACATCACTATGTAATTATTACATTTTCTTAATGAAACATAAAAATGCAAATACTAAATAAAACTTTACAAAATAACAAGAGTAAAAGTAAATTGATAATTTATAATGCTATGGTACTAATGCATTATTCAAGGCATGAAAAACATAGAACAGTTTTTATTCTCAAAGAATGAGATGCCAACATATAAATAGAAGATAGGTATTTTGTAGTAAATGCTCTGAAAGAGGCATAGACTTATAACAGAATGTTTTGCAAAGATACATTCCTGAGATTTGGCAAGCTGGAAGAATTGCCCACATTATAATTTCACTTAGTCAGTGAGAAACAGTAGAAAAAGGAACAAAAACCCACGTGAATCTTTCACCATTGACTAATTGGACAAAAAATGCAGAAAATGAAAATATGGACTGAAAAGTTGAATTCTTTTACATAAGATCTTGGTTAGGAGGAAACATTTATTAATTTAATTATAAAATATGTTGCTATTAAATATCTTGTTGGGAAAATAGATGAAGATTTTGCTAGATTTTTTAATAGCTAAGTGTTAAGAAATTATGAGTGAAAATTGACATGGCAGCCTCAAAAGCTATTGAATAAGTTAAAATAGTTTAGCTTAAAAATAATCTATTTAGTTCATTGTGGAGTATATCAATAATATTAGCTAAAAAAATGAATACTTTAGAATCTGCTGTAAGTTTCTAGCTAAAAGAAGTATAATACACAATAATTTTATAAATCATCTGCTAGAGCTTTTATTTACAATAAAAATAGGACTTTTCTAATGCAGAGCACTGAAACATATCAATATGAAAATTATGAATTTTCTTAGTGAAACATTAAGTTTGAATACAAATAGCAATGAGCATTGAAATTATACATATATGTATATATATGTGTGTACATATATATACATACACACTAATTTGAGAATGTTGTTAGTTTGATTTCCTGAAAAGGTGAATTTTCAAAAATTGCATAATTCTTGCTTCATACTTGCTTCCTTGGTTTGTATGTCAAATGCAGCCATTCTTTTGTGGTGTGACTATGACCATGGTCTCCATTCATAAGCAAACATTAATTTTCTACAGTGATGATGCTGTATAGTTATGATGATGCTTGCCTTGGTGACACTGGCACTGGCAGTGTCACCAAGGTAAGCAGGATGATGTGTCTGAACTTGAAGAATCTGCAAAGTTTTGTGAATATGTGATTGTCAGAAAGACTCCATAAAATATAGTTGACTACTTATTCCACAAACACTCACTGAACATCCACTGGAACTGCTGCTCATACCTAGAAATGATAAAATGAATCCATTCTTCCTCATAAAAGGGCTATGATGTCATTCCAAAATCGTTACAGGGATTCAGAGAAAGTGGAGCTCCTTCAAATACAATATATCAAGTTCTTAAAGATTAGGACAGTATTTTGAATAAACACTAAATGATGGTTGACAATTGGTACACTTTTTTGGCTATTTTTCCATGTATTATCATTACCCAGTTTTAGAGTCACTGGAGTCCTTTTTTGTATTCTTTGTGTAAAACTCTTTTGCTGTCCACACTTCCTCTTCTTCCTTGTTTATTTCTCCATGGTCATGAATATTTGTATCAGCCTTTAGCATCAATGTTCCTGAAATACAGCAATATAAGATGGTGATATGATGCTGAGGCTTAGCAGGGGGATTAGATATTGAAATCATGTCCAAATCAGATAGCTTACATCAGAAGAAGGGTGCAAGAATAAAGGTTTTGTCATCACTTGTCATTAATGTGGATGTGGATTTTCACCAGCTCTTGGATAACAAGTTATTTTTTAGAGAAGTTGTCTGTAATACAGTTGCATTTATCAGTGTATTTTCTTCTCTCCCAGGTTTGTGTTTGTCTTTTTTAATATGAGCTTTTGTTATCTATTGCTGTAAAGCAATTTGTTTCTTTTTGAAATAGCAGGGATGTGACCTTAAGCTCCTGAAAACAGTTCTGCTTTCCTTTCCTTTGTTCCTTGGATCCATTAGGGAAAGCTTGGTTTCTGACTATTTCAGTATCTCCACCTTCCTTCATGCATTAGTCCTAATGCTACTACTAACAGCGGATTATGAATATAGCTTCAGATAGTGGATCTGTCTTTGGTCTGATCATAACACAGTATTTACAGTCATGGTGGAATCATGAATAAAAGGGAAAAAAACCCCAAATATTCAGACAGAATAGGTCTTAGAACTTTAGTATTTTTAAAAGACTGCTAAAAACAAATTCAAAATGGATAGGTGCCAAAACTAGGCCTCAGTCCGTTATTTAAAGCAAATGACTCAAACTGTTGATTTTTCTGCCACAGGGGAATGTCAACACTTATAAAGAAAAAGATATTGACTTGAAGCAAATGAGTCAGAAGGCCACATCAAAAGCCATTCTATGGTTAAGTGAAAGTTTGATGAAGAGTGGCTTTTGACTTATGAAATAGTAAATTTGACTTTATGGACTGGGGAGTTCCACAGTTCTTATCAAGACAGGTACTGACTTTATTGATTTTTATATTAACATCTTGAATCTCACAATAATACTATAAAATAAATATGGTTATTATTCCCCTCTTTTAAATAAGGGGAAACAGAATCACCACTGAGCTTAATTTTTTGAGAGCCATGATGTTTTTAGTAATAGAAACTGATTAACACCTATACAGTCTAGCCCCAATTCTCTCTGCTTTAAACCATTTCACTAAATGACACATGTAACCTTTTAAAAACATCAAATAATGTAGTCTAAATATTTTATTCTTAGATTGGGCTGATAAATTAATAAATCGTACTTAATTTGTATGAATTTGTGACTGTAAGAATAAGGAACGATATTATTATAGGTCAAGAAACCAAAACTGAAATTCTGTAATGACTAAGGGCACAGTCAAGAACCTTGCTTGTAAGTGTTTTTTCTAAACTTATGTGGTTACTAGTGCCATGCCAAGTCTTTTTCCAGGGTTAGTGCATCAAAGAAAACATATATTTAAGATAATAGGAACAGTGATGAAGCTGCAGTCTTTTTAGGCAGACAAATGCACAAATACAAACATTATACACAGAGACTGACTATTCTCTGTAAGCCACTATGTTCCAGCATTATGCAATTTTTTTTTTTTTTTTTTTTTTTTTGGTACTGGTGATTGAACCCAGGGGTATCTAACTGCTGACACACATCACCAGCCCTTTTCATGAAATGTCACAGTCTCTGCTTACACTACATTTAAAAGAGTTTCCATCTCCCATGCTCCCTGGCCTCTTATCCTGTTTAATAAAATTTGATATCTTTAGGTCTTTACCTATAGTATATTGTTGCTTGTCTTTTCTATTAGAAAGTGCCGTGAGGACAGTCTTTGGCTCAGTGTTGTACCCCCAACCTTTAATGTACAAACTAGATCAGGTGTCTAGAAGCCCACTGTGAATGGACCCTTGAAATCATTCTGAACAGAAGCCTCGAGGACACTATGTGGCTTTCAGAATAATCCAGTGCAAAACCAGGAATCTTACCCATGTAGGCAAGCTGACTCCACACCACAGTGTTTCAGATTCAAGAAAAACAATTTAGAAAACTAAATTAATCATATTGTTTTAAAAGTTGTTAAATCATTACTTGTAATAATTATATTAAGTCTGCAGAATGGGAAGAGTTATGTATCTTCTAACTTACAGGTTATGAAGGGCTGTTAAGAAGGAATCATAATTCAACAAATCAGTTATTCAAATATGATTTGTTATATCAATAAGTGTTCAAATGAAAATGCATCTAGGAACTTTTTAAAAATCACAAGGAAATTAACTTGTTTTTTAAAAACAAGGTAATTATCATTCCTCATTGAAGTGTCCAAACAAAATGATAAGGTATCCAAAATTGATTTAGGTTCCAAAAACAAACCTTCTCATGAAGAGCTGCTGGCAATATAGGTGAGAATGACTTACTTTTCTCCTGGGAGAGATGAAGAAACAGATAATAGATAGATGTTCTCTTTTTATTGGGTTCAATCTTTCTTATGACATTTAGATCAGTTCAGTCATGACCATATGCAAAATAGAGGAACATCATAGTTACTGAGGATAAAAAGGAGTTGATAATTATAAGATCTTTAATCATAGAACATAACACCTACAAAATATTCACTCTTATTGTAATAGTACATTCTACAGTGAAAAAACTCAGCTTTAGAATTCAAGGTCATACTGAAATTTTAGTAATAAATGGGTAAATTTTAAAATCCAGGATGCACAGCAAT
This sequence comes from Glaucomys volans, assembly GCA_020662805.1. Classification (NCBI taxonomy): domain Eukaryota; kingdom Metazoa; phylum Chordata; class Mammalia; order Rodentia; family Sciuridae; genus Glaucomys; species Glaucomys volans. The sequence goes on along the minus strand of JAJEJO010003788.1, from coordinate 470,816 downwards.
ATTTATAGTATGATTTCACTTAATAAACACAATTCACTAATGAAAAAGCAAAGAGAGCAAAATAAATAATATAAAAATAATAGACAATTTTTTATTTCCAAAAAAGATTTTATGTGATTTAAAAATCATTATGAATTCATTCCTTCCCATACTGTTTTTCAACACACATTCTCAAGTACCTATACTTTGCCAAGGCCAGGTTTCAGAGGCCAGGGATGCTCTGGTCACAAGGATGCCCAGATTCTCCCCTGCTGGGGCTTTCATGGAGATGTATACTCAACAAGTAAACCAATAAGAGTTATTTTCGGAAGAGTTAAAAGATAAACTGAAACCAGGATGAGACCATCATAGACGTGTAAAGCACAATGTCTCTGAGACCTAAGATGAGAATAAGCTCTGTCTTAGCAGCTAAGTAAGGTGAGCGGAGCAGGCCATAGCTGGACTGGAGGGGTGTATGGGAGTCTGACAGGGCACCAAAGAGCTGGATTCCATGTTATATGCTTCTGCTAAGATTTTAGTTTTCCATTCTAGATATGTTCAGTATTTTTAACAATTTATCTGAAATATATATCCATGTTATTTAAAAGGTGTAGCAATGTCAAAACTAAAAATATGTATCGAGGCAGTTTGAATACAGAAGAAAAAAATCTTAGAGACGTGTTATAATTGCATTATGTGTCAATGCAGGTGCATTCAGCAGTGAGCAGAGATTGAAACATAACCACATCAGAGTGGATTAATAACTTAAAAACTAAATCCTTTAAACTTCCAGTTAGTTAATTTTTATAATAAGGTTAATGAAAATAAACCATGTTATTTATTCCCTTCAGAAACTGCAGGGACCTCTTTTTATCTTTTGTTTCAAAATTCCTATTGGTTGCAATTATACTTTTTCTCTTGTGATGTGATTTCAGATCACTAATAAACTGGGATTATGTTTATTGATAGTTTTTCTAACAATGTATAATAAAAAGTAAGTCACTGGTTATTAAAGAACTCTGTATTTTGGAAATCCTTCCATATATCAGTAAATGATATGTTTAAATTTTTAAATTTATTTCTAAATTTTGTATCTATTTTTAATTTTTTTGTTTGAGTTTCTTCAATATTCTGCATCTAACATTTGTAGATAAGCAGCTTGCAAAACATTACACAGTGTTTAAATTGAGTCATTTGATAGAGCAAGTTTTAGGATTAAGAATAAACATTTCTCTTAGTATGCTTTTTGGCATAGGAATAACTAAAACCAAAAATTATAATTACTACCTAAATGCCTTACTACAAGATAAAGTAGTATGTTAACATTATTTATAGTTAGGGAGATTAATGTTTTTGATGTTAAATGGCTATGGGACATCTCTGAAACTTTATTTTTAAATGTATCTCTTTAATTCACACAAAAATTATACCTACTTATGATGTAGCATGTGAAGTTCCAATATGAATACACATTGTTTGATGTGTAAATTAGGGTAAGTTTATCTATCTTTGCAAACATTTATAATTTCTTTGTGATAAAAAATTACAAAATTCCTCTTCCTAACATTTTGAAATATCCAGTATATTACTGTTTTCCACCGTACTCTGCAAAAGAACAAGAAACTCTCTTCTCTAACTGTAACTTAGTGTATATTGACTAACTTTTCACCATCCTTTCCTCCCTCCTACTTCCTCTAACCTCTGGTAACCATTGTTATTTTTTAAATTTCTATGAAGTCAACTTTTTTTATATTCAAACATGAGTAAGACCATGTGGTTTTTGTCTTTTCTGTAATTGGCTTATTTCACTTAACCTTTAGTTCATGTTGTCACAAACAATAGGATTCTATCCTTTTTTCCATATATACTGTATTCCACTGTGTAATGTAACATTTTCTTTATCCATTTACCAGTTAGTAGATATTTATTTCCATTTCTTGAACTAGTGTGAATAGTGCTGCAGGAAACACAGACATGCAGAAGAGGCTACGACATATTGGTTTCATTTCCTTTGGACATAAATCCAGCAGTGAGATAGGCAGATCCTATGTTAGTGCTATTTTTAATTTTTTGAGTGCCTGTTTTCCATAATGGCTATACTAACTTGTATTCCCACCAGTGGTTTGTAAGGCTTCTCTTTTTTGCACATTCTTGTCAGTATCTGCTTTCTTGTGATTTTTGTTAATGACTTTCTAACTAGAGTGAGATGATACGTCATCATGGTTTTGGTTTTTCAATTTCCTGATGATTCATGATGTTGAGCATTTTTTATCATATAACTGCTTACTATTTGTATGTCTTCTTTTATGAAATGTCAGCATAAGTTTAGTGCCCATTTTCAATCACACTATTTTTTTATTTTTTCAATTGAGTTTTTTGAGTTCCTTAAATATTCTGTCTCAGTCCTTGGTAGATGAGGTTTACAAATATTTTCTTTGTTGCCTTTGGTTATCTCTTAACTCTGTTGATTGTTTTCTTTGCTGTAAAGAAACTATTTTGTTTTAAATAACCCCAGTGTTGGAATTTTAAATGCTTGGAACAAAACGATAGTGAAGCAAACTTAAACTTTAAAGTTAAAGCATCTGTAGATGATAATATTTAATAGCTGTGTTGGAAAAATGAAATTAAACTACCTGATCTACTTTCTGAAAACACTACTCAAGATATTATTATCTTTCAAAAATGGCATTGTAGATAATTTCTTAAATATATTTTATACCTGAAAGTAGCTGGGTTCATCTCCACTAAGCACCAATACATTTATGAACAATTGGTGCAATTTTAATTGAAAGCAATGGCCTTAACTTTCACATTTTTATTTATCAGAAATGGCTAAGATCTGCATGTGCTTCTTTATATTGGATTCCTTTTGATTTTCATTCATACACAGGGAGTTGCTACAGTAACGAAACATGTGAGAGCCAGGAGTAGGTTACTTCTGGCTTATAAGCCAAACTTAAAAGTGTCACTGTCTATATTTGGTAGCTAATTAATTGTCCTAACTATTCAGCATCATGACCTAAATGTGGAAGAGCTGGGTAGCAAATAAAGGAATGTGGAAGTACATCCAAGATTTTGACCATATTTTCTCATTAACTTTGCTAAATTTCACTACTGAACATAATGACATACTTAAGAAAGATTTTTTCTTCTTTTAGTGGCTTCAAATCAAAGAGTTATTTTTTTATTTTTTATTTTTTTCCGGTTCAGAGCAGAACAGTTGCGTATTCACAGACATTTTTGTATAGTCAACCGCCTTTTTTCCTGAATACATTATTACTGAAATAGTAATGTCTGGGGTACCCGATCAGTTTTCCTTTCCCTCTGATGTGCAGAAAGATGTTAAAGACTCTGAAGCACCTCATCTTCTCCACTCGCTCGGGAGCATTAAAAGAGGGCATTGAAGTGTGGCCAATTTTATTTTCTGATGCGGACTCCTGCCGGCCAGGAAATAGGTCAAAATCTGCTGACCTTCTGTGAAGAATTTCTTCTGGTGATCAGATAGGAATGGCTTTTGATGGTGGTTCTGTGAGTTAGGAGTCCAGCGAGTGGAAGTCAACACTGCTTGAGGTATTTGGTATGGAGCATAAAAGATGAACTTATATAAAATTATGTTATACCAAAATTCCCAGCAGAATAGATCCAGCCCACTTCAATCAACCAGAGTGTTGAAACTAAACTTCTAGAGATGAGCTTTCCAGAGAGTTAGAGTCTTTGAGTGTTAATATGCATTTTAAAATGGTTATATCTTAGGAGAAATTAGAAATATAATTCAATTCAAGAAGGAGCCTGACCTATCTTCTTAGTTCATCAAATGTTAGAATCCACAAATGTTAGTTTTGTGCACATATATATTATTTAGGAAAGCTATCTAGGCCAATAAGTATTAATAAATGGAAGGAATAAAGCCAAGGAAAATTTAGCCTGAATATAAAAAATTAATAACTCTAAAAATTATTGGCTTTATAATTGCTTCCCAGAAGATGTAGCAAAAACTCTACTCCTAGGGTCATTTAAGGAGGCTGACTTGAACAAAATACTCAGACAGTGGATTAGGCTAGCTAATAAGTTTTGGCCCTCTCCAATTCCCAAGCACTGTTGATTGCACATCGAATGTCACAGTTATCACTTTAGTAAGTCCAGAAAAGGGCAAAACTCTTTATAATCCTCAGAGGGATTGTATTGTTGCTATTATTATAACATCCCTCATTGTGAAACTAATGGGAAAAGGCACAAATTACAGACATTTAGCAAGGGGAAATAGCCTCCTTTTCTATTATTCTCCCTTATTAACTACTAATTTCCCTCTTCCTACTCACATTAACCCTGCCTGACAGTCCCTAGGAATTAAAGTGTCAATTAGGCCCCAACTCCTATGCTTTGCAAAGGTACATTCTACAGGCAGCAGCTCTGCCTGTGAGTCTGGGACCTGAAGAAACTGACCCAGTCCTTTTGGAGTTTGGTGGTAAGCCTTTGGAGCTTACCCTCAGATAAGCTGCAAGAACTTTGGGCTCTTTGGATAATTTACGCTTAGAACCAGAAGGAAGGAAGAGATTTAGCTATTCAGAGGAGGCTGGAGTCAGAGGGCGCTAAGCCAGGTGTTTCTGTCACTGAAGAGCTGTAAGCATGGAAGTAGCAAAGCAGACTTCCTGAATAATTCATCACTGCCCTGCACTCTTCTGAGGCCATACTCTTATTTATAAATATAGATTATACTGTTATTGATTGCAGTCCTCACAGAGGCATTTCATTAACTGCTTGGATTGTCTGCATACACGTTGTTCCTTGAGAGTTTCCTTGTATTTGAACAGAAACTTGTAGTCAAAGTAAAATTAAATTGTCTAACAACTGTGACTCGTTCTAAGATCAAGAAGGGAATTGGAAATGGTTTTTACTAAATATGCAGATCATTCGATCATTTTATTCCATTAATTGGACTGTGATCCAGAAGTGTGATAAACAGCACCATAGAAAAATACTCTTCCTGGGACCCGATCTATTACCTCACTTGCTGCTCTTGTTCCAGTTGGACTGTCTGAAATTTCAAATAAGTTCTTCCCCCGAGACTTGGGTTTCAGAGATACTTAAAATATCTAATTGACTAGGAAAATTGTTTAACTGCTCCACAAACTAGCTCCTAACTGCATAAATTGAAAGGGTGTGAGATTTCCATTGTAACTAGTACTGCACTGATGTTCAGAAGGGAATAGAGTCCAATTCAGTAGAACAACTTGTTTTCTGAAGCTTTGGTGAGCAGAAGTAGCCTCCCTACAGGCGTACACCTATAATCCCAGCAGGATGGGAGGCTGAGGCAGGAGGATCAGGAGTTCAAAGCCAGCTTCAGCAAAAGTAAGGTGCTAAGCAACTCAGTGAGACCCTGTCTGTAAATAAAACACAAAATAGGGCTGAGATGTGGCTCAGTGGTCCAGTGCCACTAAATTCAATCCCCAGTAACCCCTACCCCCCACCAAAAAAGTGACCCAGAATGATTTTTTTGGATCATGCCACAGTAGCTGATTCAAATAAAATGCTATTTTACATCTAATTAAAGCACAATGGCATGAAGGGTACCACAACCGGAACGTTGAATTTAAATCATAACCCTGAGATAAGAATAGCATGGGCCTAACAAGATTGGATTTTTAATCAAAACTGTGATATGAAGACAATTTTCTACCACAGGAAAGGAAACACATGAAACTTTTTGAGTATTTGTTTTGTTGTTGTAGATGATGACTTGCTAGTTTGAAATCCGGGAAGGCAAAGGGAAATGAATCACAAAAACTCAGAGGAGTCAGAATTTCCCAGATGACGGAGAAGCACATCTCAGGAGTCTCTTCAGAATGGCTCTGAGCTATATAGGTATTTTGAGAATGGAAAAAATGGGAAACAGTTCACATCAAGCATTTTTGTCATTTGCATTGTTGCAGAGGAGCCCATTTTTTTTTGCAAATGTGCAAAAAATTATAGGGAAAAAAGGAAACAAGAAACCAGGTAGAGTTCATTTTTAATAAAAAGAAAATACTTTGGTTGAATAGTTTAGTTTTGTTGATACAATTACTACACTTTTTCAATACCAAATATAATTTTCCCCTCTGAATTTTTTTCTTAGAGTTGATACTGAATGAATCAATTTATGTCAAGAGACACCACTTTATGTCTCTCTCTCTCTCTCTTTCTCTCTCTCTCTCTCTCTCTTTCTCTCTCTCTCTTCTTTTGGCACTAGGGATAGAAGCCAGTGGGTGTTTACCATTGAGTTACATCCCCAGTGCTTTTAATTTTTTTTTTTTTTTTTTTGAGACTGTGTCTTGATAACTTGCTTAGGTCCTCACAAATTTGCTGCAGGTGGCTTTCAACTTGCAATCCTCCTGCCTCAGCCTCCTGAGTCACTTGGATTACAGGTATGTGCCACCAAACCCGGTTTTAGTGAAGTAATTATCTAAAAAGGTTTATTGTCATTTGTTAGGCAAAATCAAAGCCAAACCAAAACAAACAAACAAACAAAAGCACCTTACCACCTGCCTCTTTAGTTATATTTATCTGATTTTCTTAAAAACTCTAAGAAATGTTTAAATACATTGCAAATCATAATATTTTTAAAAAGTTTTTCTCCTACTTCCAGGACCCAATCTTATTTCTCTGACCTTCATTATTTCCTACTTATGATCCAAGAATTCACTCTATGACTTTCTTTTTGTAAATTCCATTACATTTTAAGAAGTGCTATGATGATTCACACACGCCAGTGGAGTGTCAGAGGTGATAAACCACAATGACTCCAAGTTATGTCAGCTCTGTCTAAAGGATGCAAACAGTGAATCTTTTCCCTTGCAAGAAATTCTGAACTCCTTTTCAAGGTTTAGTATAGCTCTATTGTGTTCTCCACTCTCCTGGTTTGCCCAGGACTGTCCTAGATTACCAGTCTTGTGTCTGAGGGTCCCAATCCCAGACAAATGGGGACAGTTCCTAGGCTGACTTCCCTCTCTAACATTCCCCCACTCAAATCTCTCCGTTCCTTTCAATAATTTCCAGTTTTGTGATACTAAAGCAATCTTTTAACTTTGCTAATCTTCACTTTCTTTGATCATGAAATAGGAATATTAACGACACCTCCTTTTCCTGGTTCTTTTGAAGATTCAAGATGATGTCACTGGGCCAGTGTCTGGTGTATTATTCATGGAGTGATATTCTTCCTCATTTGGAGTTTGATATTGCTAATCTAGACTACTGTAATTTTAATATGGTAGTTTATGTATCCTTTGCTAAACCATTTAGTATTCATAAAATTATAGTTTTAGTAAAAAATAAAAAAACACCATAGGAGGCAAATCCCATTGACATTTTTTCATAAGATTTCAACAAATGATTTATTTCAGAGATGTCCCGGTCAGTTTGTACTATTGTAACAGAATACTAGAAGTTGGGTAGCTTAAACAACAGAAATTTATCTCATTGTTCTAAAATTTGGGAAGTCAAAGATACAGGTACTAGAAAATCAGGTGTCTAGTGGGTGCCCTCTGCTTATTTATAGACAACCTTTGCTCTGTTGTATCCTCACTGTCAGAGAAAAGAGAGACAGTGACAGAGAAAAAGAGCAGAAAGAGGAGGATGTGAAGGAGGAAAACATTGATTCTCTTTTGTTCTTAAAAGACATTAATTCCATTTGCAAGGGCTCCATTCTCATCACCTAATTATCTCCCAAAGATCCTCATCTTCAAATACATTGCAGCGTGGATTTAAGTATCAACAAATCTTTGAGAAGCACAAACATTCAAACTTTCAGTCTACTATTTTGTCTATACTTGGGGCCCTTTATTTACTGGGACAAAAAGAAACTAAAGGTGAAAGTCCACTTAAATTTCCTGCTTTTGGTTTATGAGTTATACCAATCTTCGAGCCAAGGATAAATAGACGTTTTGTTCATTAGCTTGGGAGCGTATGGAGCAAAATGAAGAAGCATATATATTTACTTTCTTTAGGCCTAAAATAAGCACTAGTATCTATACTCTTGCAATATGGCTGTCAGCAATATTACTAGGCCTGGTGAAAGAAATTATAAATTATAAGAGGTTGTATGTGATACACTCAGGAAAGATATTTTAATTATCAGTACTTTAGAAAAAAATTGTTAAGATTCTGACATTCAGTTACCTTTGTAGGAAGTTTACTTTTAAAATCGCTCCATCTCATTTGGCATCTAAACTCACCACAGATGCTTTATGATTTTCTGGTTTTAATTAATGTCAACCCCCAGGTTGCAGTGAGAGTTGTCTTATTTTCCTGCCAGAGCCCAGACTGAGAGAATTATGCTGGCAATGAAGAAATGATGATGCCCATGAAGATTTCAAAGTAAAATTTCAAGCTTCCCTAAGATTCTTACCTATTTATGTGTTAAATTTAAAGTTTTCTTTTGGTGAAAGGTCTTTCTAGTCATCAGAAAAATATATTTAATAAATATTTTAGCTAAAAATTGAACACATAAATAATATTGTTTCTATTTCGTTAATTCAAATGTATGGTTTAAGTTACACTAACTTGTATGACAAGTTTATTTTCCATTTCCTATTCAACAAAATTAATTCTTCAGTTATAACTTATCTTTTCATGATCTTGTATGAGCTTGAAATCCAGTAGAGTTGACCCACGGTATAGGTCAGTGCTTTGATCAGATCCATGCCATCTCAGAGTCTTAGAAAATTGCTCATAAGCTACTGGGTGAAAGGGAAGTAAATTACTATCAATATAATTTATATCCACTCATTTAAATTTATTCGAGTAGCTGGACAAAGTGGTGCATGCCTGTAATCCTAGAAACTTGGGAGACTGAGACAGGACTATTGCTAGATTGAGGCTAGTCCCTGTCTCAAAGTAAAATTTAATAGGTCTGGTGAGGTAGTTCAGTGGTAAAGCATACCTGGGTTCAAATCCCAGTACCTAAATAAATAAGTAAATAAATGAAACTACATTAAATACACGTAGGGCATTGATCAACATACCAGAGATGTAGGGAAGAATAGAAAAAATAAGCAACTTATTTTAAAAGCAAAAGTATTAAAGAGATAAAGCATTGTAACATAATTATTTAACAGATAATACTAAATAGTCTGTGGAGCAGTGTTAGTGACAGGCAAGGGGATATTTATCATATAGGCCATATTCTTAAAGATACAATATTTAATCTGAGATCTGAAGGATGAAATTGGGTAGTCATGTGAGAATCAGGAAGGTGAATGTTTCAGACTGAAAGAAGAGCAAGCCAAAAGCTGAAGCAGGCATAGGTTTGTCAATTGTGTTAGCATTTATTTTGGTTTCAATGGTATAGACAGCATTTAGCACTTATGCAAAGGCCAAAGGAGATTTATGTTGCTTTTACAAATTATTATTCTCACAAAATAGCTTCCTTTTGTTGGTTATTTCAGAGTGAATCAAATGTTTTACTTCTTTTTTGTACAGATCTTAGTATTCTGGTTATTTCCTTTAGGGCATCTAGCTTCCGTCAACAGTGAATAATTCCTCAGCAAATACACAGGGAATAAGGAGACTGCCCTTGGGACTTAAAGAGAGGATGACTTATAAAAAATGACTGTGTTCTAATGGAGCACATCACACATCAACATATGTTCCATTGTTCTAGAAAATACAAAAATACCTGTTTTCCCCCAAGTTTGGTAATTAGTACTTAAGATTAATACCCAATTTCCACATAAATAGATTTTTTTCCAACGCCTCTCTCATTTGGAAATCTTTTTCATGCTTTTAGAATGCTATAACCTCTGCTACAGTAATATCAAGTAATCACCAAACCAAAAAACCTTATGACAAATTTTAACATATGAGAAAAGCCTGAAGCATTGAACTATCTCTGAAAGACCTGCAAGATTTAAGAATGATACTGGAATTATTTGAGCTTGCTGGCCTATCACATTCAGTTCCAGACAGAGTTTCAGTTCGCTTCTGAAAAATAACTGATGTGAGCTTATAAAGGCGAGTTGGTGAGAAATTGTGAAATATCTGATAAGCTGGGATGGGGATGACAAAATACAAAATTGAAAATCATCTATGTAGAAAGTAAAACCCCTTTGACAAAAATATGCAGTAAAAGAATATGATGAAAATTAGGTAAAAATAAATGATTATAGGATGAAATTCCTCAGCACAGCATAAGCCATGAGCACGAGATAGAATCTTTTTCTTGCCTATTCTTACCTGGTGATTGTCTTGTATGTTTACCTTTTATGTCTTATATCAGGAAGACTATTTGCCATTTTAAATTTGTTTATTTTTGTTTCTCCCTTACATTTATTTTCAATTCAATGCACCAATTCTCTTTAAATTAGTTGCATAAAACAATATATGCCTTGAGCAAGGTGCCACAGTATGTGTGGGTATTCATCGTGTGTGTTTTTAATTCTGAGGTCATAAGGCCAAAAGAGACTGGTATTGCTTTTGTCATTCTTACAAAATGATTTCCTTTGGCAATTCAGTTATTTCAGAGTAAACTAAATTTTTCATCAGTGCCTATTAGACTGTAAATGTATTATTTCTGCAAATGGTAAACCTCCAGCAACTGCAGATAAAAGCATCATAGAAGAAACCCCCGGGTAAGCCAAGGATTTTTTAATGTCTATACTTTTTAAAAACTTGCTTAAGTTTATGACTTATATCAACCCATATGGAATGCCCTTAATGTATAAGGCATTTCAAAGGATACAAGAATGAAAATAGACAATTTTTATATGTGAGAGGCTCATAATCTGACAAACAGAAAATGTTTAAACAAAATTTTAAGTATGTTGTAAGAAGCACTGTAGTATAGTTTAAAATCATATATATGATTTTTGAAATTTCTTTAAATATTTAAATATATATTTAAAAATACTTTAAATATTCAAATATATATGTATATTGTAGATATATATGTGTGTGTTTATATATATGATACATATATATATATATATAGCTTTGCTTTAGGAATATAATGACAAGACCACATGCTCTTGAGCAGATGGATTTTCCTGCCTTTTCACAGGGACACTAGTCATTTTGTGGCTGCAGACATTTTGTTGAGATGCTGAGGTCTATCACGTCTAAGGGGATTCAGTTTAACCAAAGATTTAGAAATACTCTATGATGTACCAAAGAAATGCTAATTGTAACTGATTTACTGTTGTGGAAAAGTTCAGGAAGTGTTCATAGGTTTAATCTGAAAACTACATTGTTCATAATTTTTTTCTTCATTAATAAGGTAAAATCAGAAGTCTAGCAATGTCTTGTTTTTTACTCTGAAAGGTATAGAGAGGCCTTAGGCACAAGTGGATTTCTGGAAGCAGCAGATTTCATAAATATGAACTAAATTGTATCGGCATGGAGTGCTGCCAAGTTCTAATTCATTAGTTCACTGCTTGCCAGGGTTCTGTTTCCTATCAACAGTAAAACATACAGGTTTATTCTAGGGGTATAGAATGTTCTTACTTCTAAAAGGCAGCTTGTGCTTTTATTGTGTAAATAAAAATTTACAATTATTAGAACAAATGTAACACAAAAAGGTCTTGTATGTCTTTAGTTACAAGAAGATAAAATTGGGGAGAACATGTGAAATCTCATTCCAATTTCTCTCAAGTAACTTGTGATGCATGTTTTAGGAGATGGAAAAGTATCCTTAAGAATCTCTTCATTATTGAAGTCCTATAATACAAGAATTGTTTGTCCTTAAGAAAAATGATAATACAGGAACAGGAGAGCATCTGAGCTCTAATGTCTTAAAAATGATGTGCCCAGAATTGAGAGGGTATGTTCCCAGCTCTATCATGGTTGGTATTTTCTGAGGCCTTTATAAGGTCTTAAAAGTATAATGTCTCTGGGCACAATATTTTTCTCCTCCTGATTATTCTGTACCTCAGTTTTGAAAAATTGAAAGGAGGAGTTTTCTTCTCCTACATATTGAGCAAAAGATTTACCAGGTTGCAAAAGAGAAGTAGACCCTACTGTGAGATGCTGTATGAAGAGGTCCTTGGATCATATGGGATTTTCTAGCTCTAATGTTATAGGATTATAGAGTGAAGAATTTCCTTTTGGATTCCCTATCTAAGTCAGAATTATGGCCTTTTCTTCAAAAGAAAGTAAAGAATTCCAGCCATCGGTTTACCACTGAAACACAATTCTGCCTCCTTTTCATCCACAGACATATAAACCCACACTCAGGAGTCCATTTAACAGAAATGGCAAAGAAGTTAGAAAATAAGTTCATGTCCCTTGCTGCGATACAAAATATTAGTGTCCCTAAGAAGAGAGAGATGGGGGAAACATAGGTTTAGGAGGATAAAGATTCTGTTTTTAACCAAAGTTTGAATCTAATAGCAGAAAAAAAGAAAGAAAAACAAACAAATAAACAAACAAACATAGCAAATGACTTTATCTCAAGACAGTGTAAAGGCAAAATCCAAATGTGATTAAAAAAATCAAAAACAAGGATATAAATATTCAAGTGAAATGATTAGTTTTGAATAGAATGACCCTCAAAATAAAAGATGATCCTTTCACTGGACTTCGAAGAAGAAGGCAACTTTTTCTGAATTAAAATAAATAAGGACAGAGGAAAAGGTAACATAAGGACAAAGTCACATATGGTTCAGATGGAATTAATACATAAACAACATCACATTTAGTCAGTGGACAGTGGGGAGCAGTTGGAGAAAATCTTGGGAAGAAGAGACCCTCAATTAAGATTGGTTAAATGAGGTTAATCTGGTTGCAGCACATAATTGGATTAAAGAGGATTAATTATGAACTCTGTTTGCAAGTAGACACAGTCTTCCTGGAGTTCTGTTAGGGGAGTGAACACCATGGAATGCCTGTAGTTACAAAGGGCAAGTACTAGTTACTCTGCTATCCAGTGGTTTTATTGGCAAATTATAAACAAGTATGCATTAGTTTAAAACATTTCTTTTACACATTGTTGTTCTCACTTCTTGGTATAATTACAAGCCCTTATTTCTGATATACTAGGTATTATGTCACATGACAAAATTTTTAATTATAAATTCAGCAGAACCAACGGACCTCATGGAAACAAGTCATGGGGTCATTGAAATGAACATGAATATCAATTACTATTATTGTGACTAACATTCATTCAAGTTTTCATCCATCCTTTTAAGTAGTCATATAGTCAAAGTATGGCTTAATAAATATAATAATTGATACTAATACAGACCTTTTCTCAATTGCTATGGAAAGCTATGCTTTATGTTTATTGTCTTGATAAAAGCTCAAATTATGTTTAGTCATTAAAATATGTACTGCAATAGTCCTGCCTCTGTAAGGCCTGGATAAGACTTATTTTCAGGATTTTGGTTTCAAAAGTGAATACCTGATACTTTTGCTACTGGGAAGTTCTGTAATCTTGAATCTTAGCTACTTCATCTACAAAATGGGGATTAAAAAATACCAGATATGTTGGTAAGGATTAGATATGCTAATTTATGCAAAAGTGTTCAACTAAAACTGGAGTTTTTAAAACTCAAATCTATACAGATGTATTTTCATTACTATTGGCATTTCCCAATAATCGTAGATCTTTTTTATAAGAAAGAGAAACTTTGTTTGTTTTTGTTTTCTACATGGAAGTAGAAGCTGCATTTTCTTTGTGACTTTAATGTAAAAATTAATCCTAAAAGTTTATGGCCATTAGCTTGACTTTTTTCATTAAATATCACATTGTTTTGTATGAAAGAAGATGTTTTATCATGGTTTCTTTCCTTTCCTATAAATACAATGAAAATCATAAACATGGTAATGAATATTTATTAAGTTCTAACAGTGTGCTGGGCACCTTCTATTAAGATGCTGACTTTTCATGGCACCTGTAAAGTAGGTACTATTATTGCAAACGTGTCATAAATAAAGAAAAGAGGGTTACACTTACAGTGTCATATGCAGGGTCGCATGAGTAGGGACTGAAGGATCCTTCAGACTTGGTCAGCAGCAGGAGCCCATGCTTATCACCTTATGCCTCCTGTCTTCATACAGATGAGAGGGTTTTCAAGGATCACAAATTGCAGAACAGGTTTCTCCTTGCATTTTTTTTCCCAACATAATTATAAGCTATAGGTGTATTATATAGCACATTAGAGCAGGGGCATGGGAACAGAGGTTTTAGTATGAACCCAAGGAAGAAAATGCCTGAAATTCTGTCACATAGATGCCTTGCTCACCTTACTATAGTTGCAACCTATGGTGGATACTGAATAAAAGGTTCTTTTTTTTTTTTTTTTTAAGTTTTTTATTTGTTTTAATTAGTTACACATGACAGTAGAATGCACTGTGACACATCATATATAACGAAGTATAACTTCTCATTCTTCTGGTTATACATGATGTAGAACCCCACTGGTCATCTAATTATATATGTACATGAGCTAATAATGTCTGATCCATTCTACTATCCTACCCGCCTCCCTACCCCCCTCCTACGCCCCTCCCCTCCTTTCACTCTCCTCTACCTAAAGTTTCTTTCATTGAATGATTCCATTCATAACTACAACTGACAAGATCACACCGTGGTTTTACATCATAGGAATTAAAAACCTAATGTAATACTATTTTTTTCTTTTTCCTGAGACAGGGTGTTGCTGTGTTGCCCAGGCTGGCCTGAATCTCCTGGACTCAAGCAATACTTCTGCCTTAGCCTCCCAAGTAGCTGGGACTTTAGGCATACACCACCATACCAGGCTTATAATACATTTTTTAAAGATCAGAATAGCTTGTTTATTTATTTTATTCATCCAGGGACAGTTAGTGGCTGTGTTTTTGCTATATAATATGTAAACCAGAACCTATGAGAACATAAAACCCCCAGGACTTGATCAGCATTTTCTCAGGCTTTGAAGGGTAAATAAAAATGTTTTTATGACATATGTAAAGAATGTGGACAACTTCAAAAGGACATGGAGGAAAAAACAGAACAGAATTTTAAAAAAATACTGTTTTAAATTTAAATGAATATGTTGATTGATTCAGAAAAGTGGTAACTTTAAAAAGAATGTTGGCTTCTTTTGCCTTATCTTGTCATTTAAAATTAAAACTTGCACGGGTGTTCTCACCAAATGCTAGTTATTGCATATAACGGGAAACAATATAATTACTCTTTTCGTTTCCTTTTTCTTTCCTATGCCTCCCTGCACATGTGCACGCTTCTGTTACCTAGGAGAAGGAATGAATGTACATCAGCTGTAAAAATCCCAAGAATATAAGAATTCCTATAATTGGTTCCTAACTGTCTGGGGAGAGCTGCTTCACACAAAGAAATGGTCTTGAACAAATCTTATTTGGTAGTATGATTCCTTCAAATCACAAAGGGGAAGAAAAATACAAATTCCAATTAATGTAATTTTGCAGGAAAAAAATAAGAAGTAGAAGATATCTTTACCACACTAGATATACTTATAAATTCTCAAAGCTACTAAGACTTAGTGACTTCTGAGGACTTAAAGTATGTTAAAAAGATAGACCCACATTTAAATGCTGATCTCAACTTTTCACTGGGGACCACTAAAAAGCCTTTCAGAAGAAAAGGCTGGGATCAGCAAAACATGAAATCATTACAGCAGCAGACTTTCTAGGTCTGCTTTATTTTATGCTTTTGAAAAGGACATTTGTTTAAGGGTATGATGGTTTTATCTTGCATGTAATGCTCACTCATTTACTGGGGTATAGGGTGGGAGGAGAGGAAGAAGGAAGTGAAGACGCAGGCTCAACAGCAAAGAGAACAAACCCAGACCCCAGCTATTTCTCAGCAATTCATCTGTAAAGGCAATGTCCCTGCACCTTCTGAGAGGAAGAAGGGAGAGTGGATATTGTAAATGTGTCCATGAAATACAAGAAATGATTTTGCTTTGGGAAAGGTGGTAGTTGGAGGCAGTCCCCAGACTTCCTGGGCTTCTGCCAAAATCACTCCATCTCAGTTATTATTCCTTTTGATTGAAACAAAAATAACAAGAACTGGCTGGATATGGCAACTTTTTCAAGCCAATTAACACAGCTATGAACATTAGCCAAAGAGGTCACTTTAAAGTAAGGACAGCACAGACTATCTCTAGGGACAGTGCAGGCAGTCTGAACAGGAGAGCAAAGACCCAGCCTTGCCTGTGTGACTGGATGTCCTCAAACAGCACGACCTTGCTATCCTAGTGCATCCACAATTCTGTTTGTGATGTGAACTTTCTCTCCTTTTCTCCTGCTCCACCCACAGCTCTGCTATTAAAAAAGTAAATAAAATACATGAGTCAATTTGGATAAGGGCAAAGATAAAGTCCTTTTCTTTTTTCAAAAATGTTCATCTCTCATTCAGAAAATAAAGTTCCAATGTAACATTTAAGATTCCTAGCACCCTATTTTCAGCTGTTGAAAATAAGAAATTGAATAAAACGGATTTCTGTCTTTTTAAAAACAATGGTTTCAGAAACCTTTTTCAGATGAACCATAATACTTGCAGAATAGATAAAATGCTGTAGGCTAAAGGAGGGGAGCAGAGAAACGGTCCATTAGAGCATCTTTCCTACATTGTTTATCTACTTTGTATGTATAAAAATGCTTCCCCTTGCCTGTGGGCTCCGATATAACAAAATTCAGAACCACGAATGAATAACTACACTTTATAAAGAGCCAGAATCACAGTTGTTCCTTGGCAAACTGGAATCTCACTTCCAAAAGGAGGGAGGGAGGGAAAAAAACAGCTTCACTATTTACTTTATGAAATGTTTAGGAAAAAAACCCTGCTATTAAATGGAAGTTTGTTTTGACTGAAGTAGAATGTTCTGGCAGAGTACTTTTAATACGAGGGACAGAAGTTGCCAGTTATCCACAAGCATTGAAAGCATTTCAGAATTGGAACCTCTTCATATGTCCTTAATGTAACCACTGCCACTTCTAAATGTGAGCAGTCTTGAAGATTCCTGGAAGGATCTATTTTAGGTAGGATCATTTGCCCATTTCATAGATATTTTTTGTGCACTTTACAAAGTACACTGAGCGGATGATTTTTCAAAATCTCCATTGACATAAATAATGTCAGAAAGTCTGAATTAAGAAGTCCCTCAGAACAAACCAAGGACATTCTGTTTGGTTTGGTTTGGTTTGGCTTATTTTGGGGGAAATTGCCTCACAACTATATCAAGGTATTTCAGTTGGATGAAAGAATAGATGCCATGTGTGAGACTCTCCAAGTATAAATTATCATACATCCACAAATTATTTTCATATGTGTTTTACACTTTGAGCTTTGTAATAATTTATAAAATAAGTTAAACTCAGCATGTAGTTTCATTA
This sequence comes from Glaucomys volans, assembly GCA_020662805.1. NCBI lineage: Eukaryota > Metazoa > Chordata > Mammalia > Rodentia > Sciuridae > Glaucomys > Glaucomys volans. The sequence continues at coordinate 453,512 of JAJEJO010003788.1, read as the reverse complement.
ACCAGAATCTTAGCAAGGGCTTTACTGAACACAAGAATTTCTACTCCATTCACTACCAAATATAACAAAGACTGTTTAGTATGAATTTCCTAGAAACATTTGAAGACATTTCAATGTCATTTTATGTTGACTGAAATGGAACGTGGACTATTTCCTCAATTACCTGCCTAAAACATTCAGCAAAAAGAGACCTATTAAATCTGAAGATTAAAGGCAAGCTAGCTTTATAGCAGACAAAATTAATTCTTAAACTTATTGCCTTGCAAGTTAAGAGCAAAAGACTTTCTGATTATAGATATTAAGACCCTATAATGTCATCTTTCAAAAGCAAGTGTTAATATAAAATCCTTATAAAATATGATTTTGGTGTCATTTTATTGATAGATAAATCATCTCTTCTGAAGTTTGAGGAATGTCATTGAAGTGACTTTCTAAACACTTTAGGAAGACTTTTCATTCATTATACTAGTATATTTTATATCCTATAAAAAATAGTGCAGTAACCAGCCAGGAGTAATTTGCCTTTAAGATGGACTAGTTTGCATTAATGCCTCTTTTAGTCTATCCATGAAAGATTTCTGTTACTTACTATAGGATTTGAAAAGTTATAGGATGTCCCTCTGAATGTATGACTGAAGCTTTAAGAAATATTCTTGCAGAAACTTCCTTTTTATACTATGGAACATATGGCATAAATCATAGTCTGAATGATAATAATTTAATAGGATAGACATGTTTTTCTGTTGGACATGAATGGTCTCTTCTTGTTGTTGAACAATCATGCTTCATCTTAATTAAGACTCTTGAGCTTCAGTGCTACTGAAGGAGGTGCAGAAAATCCTTCAACATTCCTATCAAGTATGAATGAGAAAAGAACAAAAAAGTTAGCAAGATAAAAATAATTAACTTAGAACACTTGGAAGAAAACTAAGCATATCGATAGTTACTTCATTTACGAGCATTTTGTTTAGTGTAAGTTATGAGCTCTGGAGGCATCCTACTTCTTTGGTGCTTGATACTAATATTTAGATAGTTATTCAAGATAGTTTTGGAGAGTCACTAACAATACATGTTGAGATTGGCATTTTTTTGTACTGTCTTTTCATTGTAATTGTGGTGTGTAATAGATTTTCCTGTTAGATCCAGTTACAGAGAAAATGAACGTCTGATTTGAGACTTTTCATTTCCCTGTTATTTTTATGTCAAACATCAAAGATGATAGGGAGTGTGAAATCTTATAAAACAGGTACTTATAAAACAGAACTATTTTTGTAGGTTAGTGTCTATAGGAAATCATTGTAGGAATTACGGGGTCAAATTGACAGGTGGGATTTAAAACATTGACAAACATGAGAGGTTTTTAATTCAAAAGAATGTGATGACTAAAATAGCATTTCCTATTTTGTCCTTTTGTTTTTTGGCTTTCTTCTTATGTGTAAAGTAATAGTGAATTGTGGAATATTTGTATGTTCTGTTTGCCTGTTTTTCTCCCAAATGCACTCTAAACTCATCTTCTATCAAGGTTTTAAAAAGTCAGTGAGATGACTCATAAGGACCATTGGATCTGATACACAAGGTAACCTCTGGCTATTAGCATTCTTTAGCAGTGAATGATAAAAATCATACAGGGATTTAGGATCCTTGACATTTCTATTCTTTCAATGTCAGTATTGTATATAGCAGGTGTCTAATGTTGAACACATTTAATACATGTACTTATTCCCAGAACTGTAGATATTTTCTAGTTAGGGATATCTTATGAAATGGATGAATATTTCATTAACTGACTCAGGTGGTCAGAATTAGTTCTTCGTTTGGACTATATTTTCTATAGTTTAGTAAAAGCAGAATATTAATAAGATATTACATGCAGCAAGCCTTTTCTTTTTTACCTGAACACTATTAATTAGGATGGAAAACAAGATTATTGTTTTTAGGATACAGTTACAGATTTTACAAAGTTGCATCATCTTATTTTATTTTAAAAGTTTCTTCCTTAAATTGTTCTTTGGGATGTAAGCCCACTATCATTAAAGAAAAATTAAAAATCTCTTTTGGAAATTATGTAGCAACACCAGGAATGGGAACTGTTATTCTAAAGAGTACAATTTACATTTCCTCTGTGCATAATTTTGTATTTAAAAAGCTTCTCAAATGTACCCTTTGCCTTTCTTAGTCTGAAGGGAGTTCCTGTGTGATGGTTACTATGTCCATCAGGGATACCTAGGACCTGATTCTCATGGGAAGAAATGAGCAGTGTGTTCCCTGTGGTGTTTATTCTCCCAAAATGTACAGGTGCACATTGCTTATGACTCACCTGATTACCTACAAGGATGCATTCCTTTTTCAATTTCCCTTTTATAGTCTACCTAATGCATGTAACAGCCAATACAGCTTTAAATGAGATTGGATTCAGCACAGGATTTCAGATGGTGCCCTCTGTCACTGAGGAACCTACATTTATGTGAGATATCTCTCATCTCCTTCCTTATTTCATGGAGACTCATCTGCTATCTACCTGACCAAGAGAGTGTCCCCTGTCTTTCTTTTTTTTAGATTTTTGGGATTTTCTTAAGCCTAACAGAAAAGTAACAGAGAAGACTAACACAGAAGGAATATCTTCTCAAATACCTTCATTTATTTTTAATTTAGATACTAACCCTCTTTTCTTGCTAGATGGATAATTTTAAGGTAATTGTTTGTTTGTTTGGTACCAAGGATTGAACTCAGGGGCACTTAGCCACTGAATCACATCCTCAGCCCTTTTTTGTATTTTTTATTTCGAGACAGGGTCTCACTGAGTTGCTTAGTGCCTCACTCTTGCTGAGTCTGGTTGACTAGTGATCCTCCTGCCTCAGCCTCCTGAGCTGCTAGGATTACAGGTGTGCACCACCGTGGCAGGCAAGGTAATTGTGATGACTGAATGTTACTGTTTAGTTTATGAATAAAAGAAAAAGAGGGAAGAAATGAGTAACCTTCTGTTTGATCCATATCACCTTATACTCATGTGCATCATGAAGTTGGTATCACCAATGCTTACCACAAGGAACACTGTAAAACCTCAAGCCCTGGTGCATACCAAACTCAACCACAAGGTTTTTTAATTCCAAACCTTAAATTCATAACTATTAAATCCTTGATCTACCACATAGGATTGTTGTAAGTTCAATTTGGGATGTTATGGCAAAGTTTAAAGAGTAAATGTACATAAAAATAAGTTATTAAAATGATTGTTATCTTGGCCTATTGCTGCCCAAGATGCTAATAATTCATTTGTTGAAACATATTAATTATGATATATTTAGCATATTTTAAGGGCTATAAGTCTAATTATTTAATGTCTGTTTCCTCATTTCATTTGCTTACATGGGATTTATCAGTTTATTTCAAAGTTTTGTAAGGATTCTATTTCAGAAACTAACTCATCTTCCTATTATTTATTTGTACTCATTTACTCTTTGAGTATTTTATTTTTACCTTAGTTTAATACCTGTACTCTTAAAGGTAATCTTTCTTTGTTGTGTGAAATTTTTCTGAGCATGTACTATGTGCCAAATAATTTTAATTGCTTGGAGAAGAGCAATGATCTGAACTGTCAATTTCATTTTCATTTAAAATTCAAAGATCAGTTTTGAATGGAGACATTGAAACTGTTGCTCTTTCTATAGCCACAAAATCAAAATTAATTATATGCTTTAATTGTCAAAATACCAATTTTTGACATAGAATCAGTTTGAGCCCTTTGTCCTAGGTCTTTGATGTAGAGCAATCTTATTTCCATATTGAATCAATATAATATCTTCAATGAAACAACTAAGGGTGATAAATGGAACTGGATGAAGGCTTACTAAAACTTATTAGCCCACACAAAAGTTTAATACTGCTTGGTTTTCTTAAGATTTACAATTCCAAAACAGTAAGATGATGGGGGGATTTATGGTCCACATTCTGGATCCAAATGAACATGTCCTGATACTTACATGTATCTATCTTCCTAGGCTTTTACATCAGGAAAACTCCTTGTTGTATTGATGGTAATGTAGTCACCAACACCACCATAATGTTTTCAAACCCAGAGTGTATTTAGGTAATCATAAAAGGTTATTTTATATAGCATTTCAAATTCTATACTTAGAAATAGTTCAGATACAAATCTTGCAGTCACTGTAAGTACTCACACTTTATAAATAAAGAATTACTGATGAGCCGGGCGCGGTGGCGCACGCCTGTAATCCCAGCACTTGGGAGGCTGAGGCAGGAGGATCATGAGTTCAAAGCCAGCCTCAGCAACTTAGCGAGGCCCTAAGCAACTCAATGAGACCCTGTCCCTAAATAAAATACAACATAGGGCTGGGGATGTGGCTCAGTGGCTAAGTATCCCTGGGTTCAATCCCCAGTACCAAAAAAAATAAAATTTAAAAATAAAAAATAAAAAAAGAATTACTGATGATGCAGAATGAATTACATATGATGGTGCCAGAAAATGAAGAATGATAAACGGGACACAATCCATTGGTTGAGATTCTGAATCCTCTTACCCTATGCAATCCCACGTGGATGGGCAGAGCTCATGCCCTTCCTTGCTCCTTCTCACTACCCACCTTCCTTGTGTCTGCATTTCCACATTCGTTTCTCCTTGTCCCACTCAACATTCAGCCAACCACTCTTGCTCCACCTGTGTTTTTCTCATTTTTGTCCATTTAACCAAGCAAAATAAATGAAGCCTTTCTAAAGCTGTGAGAGGTTTTAGGACCCAACATATAATCGATCACTTCTTTTTTGTCTTTTTCTTTCTTCTATACCTATTTTTGACATTTCAAGTTGTTCTGCAAAAACAGCTTCCCATAAGCCACAAAACAGAAAAAAAAGTAAATGTTAGAAACAAATAAGGAAAAATGCAATTGAAAGAAAAATCAGGATCATTAAAGGGACCTAGAAATTATTGTATGTCCTAGAATATCATGAAGACAAACTCTTTACTTCTTACTTGACTTAAAGCTTTGTGCGGTAGTCAATGACAAAAGAAATGTGCTACACATGATCCACAATATCTAGAGTGTCCCTTTCACAAAATAAGAACAATGATGTTTATTGTAAGTAGAGGAAATAATTCTCTCCTCTAAGTATAAAAATATCCTGAAATAAAGAGGTCAATGGAAAAGACACATTGGAATTACTCAGGGACTTTTAAGAAACACCAGTTATAGGTGTCACTTGGGTCAATTAAATGGGAATCAAATTAATTTAGATTAAATCAAATTAGAATCTTTGTGGTAGAAATCTAGAATTATTATTATCTGGGTGGGGGTTGTGGCTCAGTGGTAGAGCGCTTGCCTAGCATGTGTGAGGCCCTGGGTTTGAGCCTCAGCACCACATTAAAAAAAAATAAAATAAAGGTATAATGTCCAACTACAACTAAAACAAAATATTTTAAAAAAAGAATTATTATTGTCTTTAAAAGCACTGGAAGTGATTATAAAATGCCCTAATGTTTGAAAACTCTTGACCTGCTCCATACCTCCAAGAGAAAAGCCTGGGTGTTTTAGATTTGAAGCACCAAAAAATGAGAAGTGTGTGCATATCTTTATTATTTTCTAGTGCTTTTTGATTTTTAAATCAGTCAGCTTGAATTATTTATTTTAATTGGCTTTTTGAATTTGCAATACATATTTTCCTCCTTTTTCTTCCACCTATGGACTTACTTTTACCTTTGCTCTAATAGTATTCATGCTATATGTTTTTCAGAAAAATAGTCAAGCTATACATGGATTGCTACCTGTGGTCATCATAATTAATGGTCAGTTCTGGCAACATGAGCCAGACCCTTTCTTTGTATGACTAAGTTCTGGACCCCAGGAGGTACATTTAGTCTTTCAGGCAATAATTGACTAAATGTGGTCTTGTCATAAATCAGTAAAAAAAGCTAGGAAGCAAAGCTTCCACCAAAAGCTAGGAAGCAAGTTCTTTTATGATTTAACCCTTCCTTAAATCCCAAGAATATGGTTGTTCTAAAGTATAAGACCGTGAGGAGTGATTAGAAAATTGCATTTTCTAGTGGGAGAATGAAAAGTGACTAAAGGAGTTACCTTATGAAGGGCATATTTCGGATAAAGAAAACATTCAATCCTGTCACAAAAATATTTCCTAAACCAAAGAAAGATTACTTAAAATAATTCAGTTGGCTTAATTATAAACGGCTTATCATTTGTGACCAAATATAAGCTGATGGGAACTACTTTGGAGTTAATGGAAGCTAATTGCTTTATTTCAAGGGTTCATATGCAGAGTCAGATTGGGCACTGCAGAGCAGATGTCGTGCTATGGTGCAACCTGAACCTATTACCACGATTGCCTCTCAACTGGATTGGGTAACCAGATGTACAAGTCATACACTTTGAAAAGCAAAACTGCTAATTTTCAGGACACTTCTAATTTTAAAGTAATGGCTATGTATTTGGGATAAGTTCAAACTCTTGTTGATAATGCATATTAATAGCCACTGAAAATTCAAGAAAATAGAGCTTTCAAATAAGTCCCTATGTGGTTTTATTTTATTCACAGAGAACTGAGAGTAAAGGAGATGAAGCCAGAGAATTTTGTATTATCACTCTGTTAGTTTCATTGGTAACTTCTGTGCTGGAATCGAATGGGGAATTTGCTCTGATTGCAATATCCAACTGTGCTGAATTTCTGAGCGATTAAGACTTGTTAATAGCGGTGAAGATTCAATAAGGCTGCTCACAGATTCCAATGGCAATGTTGAGCAGTCAGGACAAAAACTAAATTATTTTAATGAAGCAAATTTGATTCACACATAGTGTGACAGCCAATGTCAGAAGAAAGTCTTTCATTACTGTTTCAGATGGTTATGTTATTACTTGGGTGATTTGACAGAATCCACCATGGCTTATGCAAAATAGGACATGGCATATGTCAGGGCAGAAGAAGATGCACATGTGATAGCACTGACTAGTGTTTTGCCCTTGAGAATTGCAGGGAATGGTGTTTTCTTCCTGGTAGAGGTATCATCTTAGTGCTTTGCATTCTGACTGGGAGATCCGCTTCCTCAATCACACAGATATACATACTGTTGATGTTGCATTATATTATTTTACTTTAAACATAACTGTTTCACTTTTTTTTGTAGGAGGATTTTATGTGGCTTGATCAAAGTGTTTACTCTGATTTGTAGGGGCCATTTTCAATGACATATTAACATAGTAGAAATAAGTTTTATTGTAAATTCAGATCACCAGGTAGCACAGGCTATAAAGAAAGAATAAACAAATACAAACCATGAAAACTATGTTTCAAATCTTCCATGAAAATTGCATAACACACATGTATAATGGATACCACATATGGAGCATTTATAGTATTGCAGATAATATGTAAACAATCCAAATTGTTCAACTAATTTGTTCCTTACTACCCAGTGGAATAGGCCGGTATCATCTTGACCTTTTCATAGAGGAGGACACTGAGGATCAATGAGACTGGGTACTTTGCTAAGAGTCTCTCAAATAAATTGTATAGATGGGATTTAAAGTCCTTCCTATGGAAGAGAAGTTTATACACTTTCCATTTAGCTCAAATGAACCTCTTCCCAATGTGCTAAAAATTCTTATCAATAGCAGTTGAGGTAGGAAATATGTCTCTCTGTCATAGAACATTTTCTTTTTTTTTACTACATGATTTATGCATGACTATTGAAAATAAGACTGGAATCAGATTGTTTACGGGCATTCCTTTCAGCTTCAAAAATTTTTAGAAATTTTTGACATGGAACTGAACATATTTTCTCTCCTTTTTGGACATTTTTTGAGTTGTGCTTTTAAGTAAAAGCCAAGTAATCGATTATGGACAAAGCAAATCAAATAATCCCTGTGGTTGATGACATTTTTAGGCCAAGCAGCTTTTTTAGTAGCTGGAAGAGACCACCAGTGAAGAAAGAATTTCCTTTCATTCCTGTATATAAATAGCACATAAGTAGCTTTAGCAGACTCTGTAACAATAGCACTACCTCTCACAGTGGCACACAGAGATGAAAAAAATGTGGATAGGTTAAATGTTCTAAAATGTATTATAAAATTACATGTCACAGCAACTGAAAGCCAATTTCCATTACAGCATAGCTTCACTGCACAAAAGTTGAGTCATCTCTATTTTGGTAACTGTTCTTTATCACCAAAGATAATTCACACTATATTTTCATCCTCATGATGGAGGCAAGAGGATCACCCCAAAGTTTTGACCTACAAAATTACACTTGACAAAGCAGGCTGAGGAAATGGTGATAGATACTCTGATGCTTTCACTGATTTTATGGTTTGAGATTTCAATAGACAAGATTTGATTTAAATGGATTACCAACCAGTTGTCTTCCCCACATGAGTACTTGAATATGACTTGTCTAATGTTTATAAATTCATGACTCTTCATAGAGGAAGGTAAAAAATTTACTGAATAAAGCTGTTTTATGAGTTCTGGCTGCTACACAGGAACATTGCTACACAGAAACATGGCAAGATAAATGAGTGTAACTAATTTTCATGTTATTTTAGAGAAACTTCTATTCATAAACATGTATAATTAGGGAACAGAGAAAATGAAGCCACAGGTATTTTAAAGTTTCCTGTTACTATTATTACCTAACATTTGCAAAATATAAAGTTAAGATCCTAAATTTTTTTTTAATTAGTGTTGGGGCTCAGACCCAGGGCCTCATGCATGCCAGGCTAGCACTCTGCCAGTGAGCTACATCCCTATTGCAGGTATAAATGTTTGACTCAGACCTCAGTTTCAGTCTCTATTTCAAACCATTAGACAATGTTTTCAATCTGAATATCATTTAGCTAGCCTTTGTTTTTAGTGCAATTAAATATACATTTAATATAGGGGGTATACAATTAAATGGGGGTATTGAATTCTCAAAATACAAATTCAGTCCACCTTCAAATATTTTCTTCCTTTAGTGTTATATGATGCAACAACTCAAGGGACAGATCAGAGGTCTAGAAGGGGATGCCATCTGGAACACAGGCAATATGAAAAGGACAGGTCCTGTGGTGAAGAGCCAATTCATTGCCCACAGAGTGCTTGTTATTAAAAGTTTGAGGAAATCAGGACAGTGGAGAGGCAGTCATGGTAGTTAAGAAAGCACCAGACACCCTGGTGGACATATCAAAGAGATGCTTTCTTGTTTCCAATTGCAAGAAAAGTTATTGTAAATAAAGACAGCACTGAGTCCTTATAACCAAATACCAGTTTTCTCTTCTCCCACTATCAGTAAAAAATCTTTCAATCTGAAGAGTCTGACAGGAAAACAGAATAGCACCTTTGTCCACTTCACAGATCTACTGAAATTCCTCCTGTTTGTAATTTTTCCAGGTCTTTTTGTTTTCAACAGACACCTGATAAATATACTGCTTGCATTTCCAAATTCTTCTTGCCCGTTACCATGGTACATTCTTCCCTCAGACCAAAGTTGTTTATAAATCATTAATTATTGGGATTTCATAAACACTACCTACTGACTTTTTTTATTTTGTGTATGTATGTATGTATGTGTCACAGAACTGGGGATCAAACTCAGGGCCTCCCACATGCTAGACACTCTAACACAGAGCCATATTCTCAACCCTCTTTATTTTGTTTTGAGACAGGATCTCTTTAAATTTCCCAGGCTGACCTCGATTTTAGGATCCTCCTACCTCAGCCTCCCAAGTTGCTGGGATTACAGGTGTGTGCCACCTCATTTGGCTCCAGCAGGTTTCTTATTGTGAAATTACCTTGTCTAGAAAGTACTAGCTTTCTAGACATTTAACTAGATGTTCTACCTCATAATTTTAGAAACCCATAGATTTTATGCAAATCAATGTGAGAAAGATCAAAAAAGAAAATTTTCATGATAAAAGGGAAGAAAATGGAAGACAGTACAGGTCATATAAACTGGGTAAACACATTTGGGTTTTAGATTATTTTTTCCAAGCCAGGTTCTGAAGGCAAACGCAGTTTGTGCTGACTATGACATCTCCCAAGTGCTTCTACCATTCCCTAAGTCAAGGCATTATTAAACATCAAACAAAATAAGAACAAAAAAAATTGTTAATGTATTTTAACAAACAACAGACTTTTTGATATTTCTGAATTAGTGCTGTATCTTGGAATCAATGACATTTTATAATTAATTAATTTTTTTCATGGTGAATGAAATGATATCTCAGATACTATATAATTGATGGCAAAATAGAATCAATGAAATGCATTATTATTAGCAAAAATAGTGCATGGTAATATTCCTTATCCAGAAATAATTTGCATAAACTGATGAATATTGTATAGGAGACTGGGAATTTTTCATTCCTCACATTTCATTGCTACCTTTTAACTGGAGCATCCTTTTAGTTTCTATGGTAGCAAAATCAGCCAATATAACTGTTTTTTTTTTTTTTAACCTTTCAAAAGTCAATTGTTCAAAAGAGTTTTAAACACACATTTGAACACAGAGTTCAAAGAGTTTTAACTGCCACCTTAATTGTGCCCAATACCACCTTTACATTCTTTTTAAAGCTCCTCAGTGTATTTTTAGGTGGTTTGGTTACTCCCATGCATGCTGTTAATTTTGTTCTTGCTGCTGTTGGTAGTATTTTCAAATTTCACCCCACAATTCAGCCTTTTATCCTTTACTCATGTACTTTTGAATTAAAGAAAGAAAAAAACAACTTTAAATGAAGAATACATCTGTTTAGAGGAAAATGCAACAAGAGAGAATTGGCTGTGAAAACAAAATTTTAGTACTTGACTCTCCAGAGTCATCTTATAGCTGTGCCAAGAGAGGAATTGTGATTCCAGGTCCCCTTGGTGTGACCATGTACATGAACCAGGGTGAATCAGAGTGCCAAAAAGGAATGGCTTATTCTGGAATATTAAAACAGGTAATTTTGTGAGAAAGGGTGATTTATATCATTTATTGCAAGTTTGTGTTTTTATCTAAATGAAATGACCTATATCTAAGAACCTCAGGGAGTGTTTTGAATTTTAAATTCTTTTGAATGCTGATCTTTGCTATATTGAAAATGGGAGTTAAAATTTTCAAAATGCTACTGATGCAGTTTCAAGTGCAAGTCTTAAAGACTGGCTTTCATACATTTTCAGTTCTATCTTTGATGAAACCTATCAGACGAGGAACATTCACAGGAATCTGTAGGTAGAAGTCTTTTCCATTCCACCCTCACTGTGGGCTTTTTAGAAGAATACATGAGATTTCCACATATTCCCAAACTAAATTAGAACATGAAACAGTCACCCTTTCAAACATTGCTTTTGATTAATTTATTGCATGAAAAGTCAAACCTTGACTATTAAGATATTTTCTTAGCAATGTCTTTTTATAACCTTTCATTTCTAGATGAGCAACACAAGAAGCGGCAATGCAGTCATTTAGATAAAACACAAGCTGCCTGGCAGGGATCCTGGGTTTGTTCCAATTCTCCTCTTAGGCAAATCTTTTATCTCTCTTTGATACAGACTAGGGTTCTGTAGAGCACTAAACTAATGAAAAGGGGTTGTCTTTTTCTCTAATATTATGACATAGAATTTAGATTTGAATTTACAGAATTATAGTGGTGATGGTGGCTTATAGTCATGTGGTGCAACTCTTCAAATAATGTACAAATTCCAGCTCAAGGTTACTTGTGGTCTCATTCAGCCTCTATACAAATGTATATGTATAAATGAAATCCATAAGTTTTAAGGAAGCCTATTTTATTATGGGGCTTCAGTGATAGATGAAACTAAAACCTACTTCTCTGCTATTTTATCTATTATACCTATTTATATCCTCAGAAAGTAAAGTGGATTGAACAACTTTTCTCCAATTTAAGGACTACCAAAAGTTTGAAGCATCTGATTATGCCCTTCTTTCACTGTAGATCAATCCAGATGCCACATTCCACATGTATTTTATGCTTTAGTTTTTGAAATCCTGCATTGCTCTTAAAATCTAATATGCAGATTTTGTATGGGCACAGGAAAACCCATAGATTGGCTATATAGCAGAATACTTATGAAGTTTTGTTTCTCATGATTTGGATACACGATCTGTGAATTTTTCTTTTGAGGTGCATTACTAAAATATCTTACAACATGTCATTTTAAACTCTAGTACACAAAATGAGTATGGCAGAAATTCAGAAAACATATGAAGTAGTCAGAATAGGCTTCCTGGATATAATTAGATTGGAAAAGCAAGGGATGCTTACACTTTTAACTAGAAGAAAAGTTCAGGAGCATTTTCCTTCTAACATAACACTTTGTATTGAATTCTTGAATTTTATGGACTTCATAATACATCAAGGTCCTCAAATACTTTCTATGTATACTTGCTCAACTGTACCTCTATCATCATATATTTAAAGTTCACTTAGGTTTTCTAATGCTGTGTTCTGTACTTGGCATGGATTACTATTAACTTCTATCTGGTTGATTTATAACCACTATTACAGTCTGTTAAAATTATTTTGACTTTTTGCTGTTATCTGTAATTGTTATGAACTACATGCCTTCTATTAGACACACTTTTTCTACATCTTAATCTGTCATTGATTTAAACTTTGTAAAAATGGAAGATTTTTGAAGTACCCTCAAAAGTGAAGTAATATCAATTTTTCCCTGTTTCCACAGTTTAAAAAAGTCAACTTTAATTTTCCAACTCTTTGTTTCCCTATAGTCTTCTAAAACTTACCAGTAGAAATTTCCATCATGGTTACATAAAGCTATATACATATAAGTATATAAAGCAACCTGATAGAAATTTAAACTAGATGAAACATTTGCGTTTATATTTCTGGTGAAAAGAGAACACTTGGTTTCTGATAATACAAGAAATTCCAGGTAGGTATTTGACTGTCCTGGTGTGGAGATCAGGTGGTCAAATCTGCTGATAGATGATCGTGCAGGTGTTGAAGTGTTATTGAAAGCTAGTCTGCCTCTACACTGAGAACTACAGAACACTAAAGAAAGAAGTTAAAGAGCATCTGAGAAGATGGAAAGATCTCCCATGTTCTTGGATAGGCAGAATTAATATTGTCAAAATGGCCATACTTCCAAAAATGCTATACAAATTCAATGCAATTCCAATTAAAATCCCAATGACGGACCTCATAGAAATAGAGCAAGCAATCATGAAATTCATTTGGAGGAATAAGAGACCCAGAATTGCTAAAGCTATCCTTAGCAAGAAGAGCGAAGCAGGGGGTTTCACAATACCAGACCTCCAACTATGTTACAGAGCAATAGTGATAAAAACAGCATGGTATTGGTACCAAAATAGACAGGTAGATCAATGGTACAGAATAGAGGACACAGAGACAAACCCAAATAAGTACAGGTATCTCATACTTGACAAAGGAGGCAAAAACATGCAATGGAGAAAAGACAGCCTCTTCAACAAATGGTGCTGGGAAAACTGGAAATCCATATGCAGCAAAATGAAACTAAACCCATATCTCTCACCCTGTACAAAACTCAACTCAAAGTGGATCAAGGACCTAGAAATCAGGCCAGAGACTCTGCACCTAATAGAAGAGAAAATAGGTCCAAATCTTCATCATGTTGGCCTAGGACCAGATTTCCTTAACATGACTCCCAAAGCACAAGAAATAAAAGCACGAATCAATGATTGGGATAGAGTCAAACTAAAAAGCTTCTTCTCAGCAAAGGAAACAATCAGCAATGTGAAGAGAGAGCCTTCAGAGTGGGAGAAAATCTTTGCCACACACACTTCAGACAGAGCACTAATCTCCAGAATCTACCAAGTACTCAAAAATCTTTACACCACGAACACCAATAACCCAATCAATAAATGGGCCAAGGAAATGAACAGACACTTTACAGAGGAAGATCTACAAGCAATCAGCAGATTTATGAAAAAATGTTCAACATCACTCGTTATAAGAGAAATGCAAATCAAAACCACCTTAAGATTTCATCTTACCCCAATTAGAATGTCTTTTATCAAGAACACAGGCAACAACAGGTGTTGGCGAGGATGTGGGGAAAAGGGTACACTCATACATTGCTGGTGGGAGTGCAAGTTGGTGCAGCCACTCTGGAAAGCAGTGTGGAGATTCCTTAGAAAACTTGGAATGGATCCACCATTTGACCCTGCTATCCCACTCCTTGGCTTATACCCAAAGGACTTAAAATCAGATTGCCTCAGTGATGCAGCCACATCAATGTTCATAGCTGCTCAATTCACAATAGCTAGATTATGGAATCAACCTAGATGCCCTTCAGTGGATGAATGGATAAAGAAACTGTGGTATATATACACAATGGAATATTACTCAGCTATAAGGAAGAATAAAATTATGACATTTGTAGGTAAATGGATGATGTTGGAAACTGTTATGCTAAGTGAGATCAGCCAATCACATAAATCCAAAAGCCGAATGGTCTCTCTGATAAATGAATGATGATGCATAATGTAGGGGGGAAAGATGGCAAGAATGGAGGAAAGATAGCTAGCATAGAGGGAAGGGAGGGGTGGGGGTGGGTGGGGGGTAAAATTAATAACAGAGTGTATGACAGATACCATTGCCCTGTGTAAATGCATGAACGCACAGATGGTGTGACTCTACTTTGTGTACAACCAGTGAAACAATAGCTGTACTCCATTTGTGTTCAATTAAAAAAAAAAAGAAAAAGAAAGCTAGTCTGTCATCAGAATAATTAAGCAGGTATGAAGGCCATGACAATGCAATGGAACTGGAATCATGCATTTATCACACCCATAATTTCCGTCTCAGAGGCACTTGTACCTGGTAAAATACTAATGTCCACACTGTATTCCCATTTGTAACTGAAAGTAGCCATTCAGGTAGAAACTGAAAGGTGTATGATAAGATGAAAACATGTATTTATTTTCTTTGAATTTTATTTGCTAATCCATCTTTTCTGAACTATGCCAATTTTTTTTACATTTTTCCATCTTTTATTAATGCTTTCTAATCAGTAATATTGAAAAATAACATGTAGCTGAAATATTGTAAACATGAAATTTTTGATCCTGGTTTTATCTTAGAACCAACACATAGGTTTTAGAAATCAAGATATCAAAATTTCAGAAATGCATATGAAACAATTGGGAGAATTTGCTAGGTGAAATTACATGTGCTAACACTTTAAGATTAGGAAATATAATTGTAAAGAGTGCTTCATTTTCCTTTCATAGTAATGGTTTTTTTCTGGAGCAATGTAATGTTCACAGTGAGGTAAACTGTCTTCCATAATCTGTGGAGATAACTTCATTTCACATCCATCTCAAAATGATGAGAAGTATCACAGCCACATCTTCACCCCTTTTCAATCCCTTTTGTGGTCAATAACATTTTGGAGACCAATGGTCCAATGATCGTTTAAAAATGTATGTCTAAATTTCGCATTCCATTAGAAAGTATGTATCTGGTTCACACTGTGAATATATAGCCATCCATTTGAATCAGATATTTAGACACCTGATTTTTCTTTTCTTTGCTCTTATTTGTTCCTCATATATTTCAATCTAGTATCACTTTATTATTTTTAATTAATATCTTACTAGAGTCTACTCAATGAAAAGGCATCATAGAATAAGAAAACTATTATAATAGCCTTTAGGCAATATACCATTTTGGAGTACTATATCTATTAATTTTAGATATTTATATATGAAAAAAAAACTGAAGAACTACTACATTTAGAAGTCAGGATATACATTTTATATGACAATGAACTTATAGTTTTGCATTTTAGTTTTGATTTTAAAACAGTCATCTTTGCAGTATTTTGTTTCGAGCAGCAAGATGGTTTCAGCTATACATTAAAATATTCTTAACTGAAAAGCTGAGACTACATTTATCTCCTGTTTCTGTCTTTGTATGTGTAGAAAGTAAAAATGCTCATTCATAATAAGAAAATGTAAGTCTGGTAGGCACCAAGGTTTTAATATTTAATTTTCTACATTATAAAGCAGACTCTTCTCTGCCTTCCCATAAATGCAGAAATGGAGAAGATTAATTAAACATTAAACCATTATTCTTCATAAAAGGAAAGTCCATTGCTATCATGTTTGATAGACTTTATTTCGAAGGTGATATTTCTCAAGTCTCTCATCTCTTTTTAAAATTTTAAAAATAATTAATAATAAGTAATGTGGTTATTTTTGTCTTATATTTTTTCTAGTACTATTATGAAAGAATTTAATATGAACTGTGGATTGGACTGAGAATAGATTATTTTTTATATTATCATACCTAGCTCTTATCTGCTTATTTGGTAGTAGAAGTGTCTGAGAAGATAGGAAAACAAATATCTTTTCTAGGTCTTTTAGCTAAATAGAACACACACACACATGCACACATGCATGCAAATGCACACATACATGATTCCAGAGAAGAGCAGACATTTGTGCAATCATGTTGAGGTTCAAGACTGTACTATTTAAACCAGGGACTCATATTGTTAGCAAGATAAGTTCACAAGATAAGAAAAGCCAAGAAATATTGTATTCATAATGTACAGTTTGAATATTGACTTGAAACACAAACTCATTTTTCATGTATAAATTCAATCATGCACTGTTACCTTTTAACATGCATAATCCTAACTCATGATTCCCTGCACTTTTTATGATAGTCATAATTACCATGAACAGAATTATAGCATTGGACAGATTCTGCTCATCCCAAAGAGGTTTTCTTTCATCTCTCCCACCTTTGTTTTTGGCTAGGCAAGGTTATTAACTATTCTCAGTCAAATGGCATATTGCTTTTCATACTATATAATGATATGGAGAGTATGAATATAAAATCACCCAACATAAAATACAAATAACAATTGCCGATAGCTATTTTTAACAGTAATATCACAACAATGTTCTCAGAAGATTAACTTTTGTCCTGAGGTGGCATGATGTAAATAAATAAATAAATAAATAAATAAATAAAAATTTCAGTGGTCAAGTGTTAGCACCAGACAGGAAAATAGGTCTACCATGGGAAAGAGACAAAATGATTAGATAGACCACGCTCAAATTTACCTTTACTTTCCCTTCTCTGACCCTTCCTGAGAGTAAGTAGTTTCAGTAAATCATTAAACCCATGTATTACTAAAATTCTTTGAATAGGAATGTAGGCAGGCTGCTTCATCCTTCTCTCCCAGGAGGCACCTCATATTGTAACATAACTGCAGAAGCTCAAGATCCCCTAGGGGAATTCAAGCAATGGAAGCAGATGTAACATAATCATTTACCTCCAGAAGCTTCCCTAGTAATAGACTCCACTTTCTCAGTTTTACTCATTAATAGAAGCAAAAGTTTACAACAAACAGTACAAACTAAGGGTGAAATGCCAGAGGGGAAGAGTAGAAGGGTGATAGTAATCCCACTGAGTGATATGACTTAAATAAAATTAATAAATAAATAACCTAAGAAAGGACTTTGTGGTACCCAACTGCCATAACTTTGATTAACCCTGCTGTGTTTCAGCACCAGGTCATGCAAAACCTTTGACACTGTTTCTTTGAGATGTCAGTCACATTTCAATAACTTTTCAGCATGGGCTTGTAAGTCCTGTCTCTTCATTGACTTTGAATGAGGCAAGTTGCTTATGAATGCAGCTGAAAGTGTCACTCAGCGGTACTTGCATTGTGTTATCTTTGATTGGCAGGTCTGGAGGTTGTGGAAAAATTCCAGCATATCCAAATGTGCTTCTCTGAACACTGACTATCTTTACATGAGTGTCTTCTCTAGGAGAATTGACTCATTCATACACACATGATGAGGATCTGTTACTGCAGCGTTCCCACTTGCTATAGATGAGGTACACCCTAAAGGGGAAGGTTCATGGGCCCTGTTAACTCAGGCTGTTTACAATTTTGATTCCCACAAGCTTTTGGGGCTACAATTTAACTAATGGATCACATTAACTGCCACCTGCAGAGCCTATCTAACAACCCAATTACTTTGATGAGAATACCTGTGTAATATCCTCCTACTTGGCAAAAACAAGTGGTGCTAAAAAGATCCCTAAACATCTAGTTCATCTGGAAAAAAATAATAAAAGCATTTCCTTCATTAACGAAATGCTAGACACATTGGTGCTTTGTGAATTATCCTTATGGACAAAGAAATGCTCATGTCCCAAGTATTTACTCTCTTGCAACAGATGTCATGAGCTGTTGATAGACACATTAGTGCAGTTAGAGAGGGTATGACTTGATATGAAGACAGGAAATGCATAGGGAAACCGACTCTGGAGATGCCTGGAGTGATTTGACATACCTCAAATTCCCTTTCGCACAACACAAGCCACTGTTCTGTTGTAGTGTAAACAGGGTGTGCAACACACACACACACACACACACACACACACACAGGAACCTGCAGCATTCTGTGTTATCTGAAAAAGGGTCATTATTAAGGTCCCCTAAGCTCCCATCATCCCACTGGAAAGTATGCTTAGACTGAGCATAGCAAGACCAGTCATGTAGGAAAAATATTTCAGGAGTGGGTTCCTCACCCCTACAATGAAATTAGTGACAAAAACATCTAGACAACTAGGTACTGATAGAATTTTAGTCCACCACATGCTTTCACAGAGCTCCCTGCCAGCCTGCTCTTGCTCTGAATTCACTAGCTCTGCAGACCTGCCTTCATATAAAGCTACCAAAACAGAGAAAAGACACTTCCAAGGACCTTTTGGATTTGTCTCTCTGTAGAGACCAAATTCAATATCTTTACTATTAATCTCAGAACTATCTTTTAATAATACAAGTATCTCTGGCATTAACATGAAGTAACTAATTTATATATTTTTATTTACTTAGTTCTATTGCTTTCCACGTAGCAAGGATCAATTAACATTACAAACTACAAATCTTGATACCATTGAAATGAAATATGATCTAAGCTAACCTGTGGATTCGAGGGATATGTGAGAAATACCAAAGTCAAATTCCACCTAGTTTATTTACTTTGTTAGGGGTAGTTCTGGGGATCAAATCCAAGACCTTTCACATGCTAGACAAGTGCTGTACCTCTAAGCTATACCCTCAGTCCCCAAATCTCAACTATTCATATTTTTGCTTGTTGTCAGCCCTATTCCTGGTAAAAATAAAAAAGAAATTTGCCTGTACTCTTCTTGCCCATGCCTGCCTTTCCACTGGCAGAATACAGGAACATTAATTCCATAATTAATGATTAGATAATTAATAATGGGTTCAAGAGAATTTTGTGACCTATCCTAGGCATGTAATCATCATGTATTGTTTTCATATTTAAACAACTGACCTACAAATTAAATCTTTTAAAATATGCATTAGTAAATTGATATTTGGGTTAAACTGATTGGATGAATACTTATTTAAAGAAGGTCAAATTTCAATCCATTCAAGAATATACTCAAGTTTACTAAATGAGACTTGGGTTAAGGTAGCTAAAAGTAATATAGCTTCACTATAGTCCTCAACCACACTAAAGCCCAGGCTCTGAAACCGGATGGTGAAATGAGTAAGAGACTAGTGACATAGGTTCAAAAAATCCCCAGTTCTTATCTCTGTCACCATGTACACCATGTCCACAATTATGCTGCAGTATTTTTCTGTAATTTAATATTTTCCCTCCCCTACTCCAGACAAGGTTAAATTACAAAACTCTAGTTTTAAACTAGCCTTGCATAACCCATAAAAGGTGTGGGTATGGGGCATATGGATTAAGAATAAAGAATGAAGGAAACATTTGTTACTAATAAATAGTATTATCTTTCCATTGGCAACACCCACACACATACTCCAAAGGAGCTGCAGTATCAGACACCATAGGCATACAGCACACATTTGTATGAGGCCCAATTGTACATTGTAGAAAATATTGATCAAGAAGCTAGGAAGGGGGCTAAGGATATAGCTCAGTTGCTAGAGTGTTTGCCTCACAAGCACAAAGGCCCTGGGTTCAATCCCCAGCTAGGAAGACAAAATGGGTGAACATTTTATGAGTGTCTACTCTGTGTCCCACTTTTCATGCATTATTCTACCAAGTTCTTGCACACCTTGTGAACATTTCTTCAGTGGAAATACTGAGCCTAAAGACTTGCCCAGTCAGAAGTTTCATGAGTTGCAGATCTGGGATTTGACTTCCTGCCCAGGCTCTTCAAATTCCTTCCACATGACCTGGGTTCTAGTTCCAGGCTTGTCAAAGGCTGTGTTAAACTAAGCAAGCTCACTCTCCCAATGTTGCAATTTAGGAAGTTATTCCAGGTCTGGATCTTGGGAATAGCTAACTTAGTAAAATCCAATGGGGTGAAACTAAATACATTTGTGTCATTAACAGGAATGTATCACACAGAAGGGACACAGAACTCTCTTTCTCAAAGACTAGTGAAACCATTCTAGCATTGCAGTTTAAAACTTATTGAATAACATTCCTCTGCCAAGGCAGCTGGAGTCCACTGTAGACAGCAGTGACTGTGGGGGAAGGGCAAGGACATCAAATGAATCCAAATCTCTTCTGCTTCCACTTGTTCTAATTCCCTGTGCATTTCTTTTTTTTTTTTTTTTTTCTTTTATTTACTTATTGATTCATTGAACACAAATGGAGTACAGCTATTGTTTCACTGGTTGTACACAAAGTAGAGTCACACCATCTGTGCATTCATGCATGTACACAGGGCAATGGTATCTGTCACACATTGTTATTAATTTTACCCCCCACCCACCCCCACCCCTCCCTTCCCTCTATGCTAGCTATCTTTCCTCCGTTCTTGCCATCTTTCCCCCCCACATTATGCATCATTTCAAAACAAAGTTCTCTCTGCTTTCTCCTGTCTCCTCTTCCTCCTTCAATAGTTTAATCTAGACAGAAGAGAACTCTTGCCTTGGGAGGTCATTTGTTTATAATCTACATCAACAACACCCCATGCACACAAAATAGGCAGAGAGACACACTAGTAAGTGTTAGGTTATTAAATTCAATAAAGAACAATGCTGCTTGAAAAGTGCATTGGGTCTGTCATAAATTAGTACTGGGCAGGGGACAATATGTTTATTGTTTTACAGAAGAGAACTGATTAAGAAGCCCCACAGGACCTTCCACCTTGTTTCGGAATCAATCTTTAACATGTTTTCCTACTCCACAAGATTGTAAGCTACTTGAGGAAAGACAGCAGGTTGTTTATTTACTCTGATTTTTCATTACACATTTAATATTCTTGTAAACCTATTTAATATTCTTGTATTCTTGGGCATTCAGTAAACATGTATTATATTCTTCAAATGAATATGTATGCGTACATCTGCACTTATCTGGTTGAGGGTAAAGTTTTCATCAGTGTTACATGTCATGAATAACAATGATCTAAACATATTTAAAAGTTGATAGTTACATGGCATACTACTGATGACACTGCTGTGACAATATTTAGTAGTTAACAAGTGCATGTTTTTCATTCCTTGAAACCATGAATTCCTTATTATTTAGTACTTTTAAAAAACAAAGCTACAATTCCAAATAATTGTGTAAATTACAATAAAATATTTGTATTCAGTCATGGACAGGAATGGTAGAAAGCATTTTTGTTAATTTTCCCTTTAATGATTCAGATGGAGCATATTTTGAAAATTAAGATACTGCTTGACAAAATTCTTTGGGATTGAGTAATTCACTGATGAAACTGAAGTAATTTTGAGTAATAACATGAAATAGGCATACAAATCTATCAAGGAATTTTATGAATAGCACAATGATCCCCCAATACTTTGGTTTCTTTTCCATTATTTCTTGGAAACCTATAACTTCTCAGTATTCAGAACTATTTAGTTATTTAAGAACTTACATGTTAATTAAATAAGAGTGAGATGACAAATATTAAGTTTAGAGACAAAAACTCTCTCCTAATCATGCTTTCACAGTTTAATAATCATACTAACCCGTGATGGGTATCATAAAATTTCTTTAGTAAGACACATATCTGAGTACAAGAAAATAAAATGAAGGTAGGGCTTAAGCTAAAGCTTAAAATGAAGCTCTTCTCTTCAGACAAGTGTATGTTTATAAAAAAAAAATAGAAAGCATCTTTTTGTCTTCTGCATGCTAATGAATAGAGTTTTATGTCAGGGGAAATCAAGTCTTGATTGGCTCTAACTGGAAGAAGGCTAGTACAGGAAAGGAAGGAGCTCCAGGTGATTATATTCCTCAACACTTCTTGTAGGAAATGAGCCACCAAGCATGCCCATCTGAAAGTAAGAGTCCACAGCAATAAATATGCATTTGCTTTCTGCTCCTGGAAACCTACCTTTTGTGAATCAAGTAAGAATATAAAGGAGGTCAGAAAAAGGTTCTTTGCTAAAAGTCTAGAAAAATGAGTAGAATTCTTTCTTCCAAGTTCAAAGGTAAGAATTAAGTGAATTTTAAAGTGATTATCTTAATATATCAATGAAAGAATAAAGGAATGAATGAGAAAGCCTACAAAACTCAGGAAGTTTGCACAGTGATTTTGGTTAGCTCTATATAGTAATTGTTTTCAATGTCTTTGTCACAAAATGGTGACAGAATTGTTTCTCCAAAAATATAAAATTAGTTTCATGGGCGACCTAAACTACATATCAAAAATTATACTACCCTAAAAGACTGGTACAAAGAAGTTAACTCTAGCTGAAAAAGATTCCTTCGCTTCCAAATATTTAGCTAACACTGAGCTTCAACTTTCTCATCTGTAAATGGTGGTACTGTATGCCACATGAGGTTATTATTAGGAATAGACCAGAAAATATATAGAAGAGGCCAAAGAGTTGAAGTCATTCAACAGAAATTGTTTTCTTTCCCCAGGCATCTCTACAACTGGAGGAAAATGCTTGGTATTGATGTTCAAGTGCCCTCATTTATTAATACAGGCATTGGTTTCCTTTATTGCAGTTGGAATTGCCACATTTGCAATTTAGTTATTCACAATGAAGAAAATTAAAAGAAAGCAAGAAAATATCACTATCGGGAATGTACACCAAATAATAGGCCTTGGATAAAGACCTAGTCAGTAAATTCAATTTGCCCATCTTGAACTTGATACATGTTCTTCTTTGTTTTTAGAGTGTATTCATCATAATTCTCCATACCATGGTAAAAACCAGAACAAAAGAAACAAAACAGCTGAGGATATTGGGAGCCAGAGCAGTTTAATGGCTTCTGTAAGAGTGCATTCAGTTATTTAATGGTACAGCCCAGATAGTGCAGAATCTTATGCACTAACAATCAAAAAGACCACTTTCCACTTTATAACAAAAAGATTTTTCATAAAGACAGCTCTAGTCATATGATCTTGCATTAAGAAGATACAGTTCACTACTATTATACAAGTACTTTCTCTAACCAAAAATCCTGAAGGAAGTGTACACATAAATGGCATTCCCTTGAGATTGCTGATAATATGTAAAAGATATGAAAAAATGTGATACAAAGGAATATGGAAAAGGCAAGGAAAAATAATTTTTCTGTATGTTGGGGGAATAAAAAGCTTAAGATACCACAACAAAGACATTAAAAGTTAACATTGCTCCAGGCAGCAATATGTTGTAATTCTCTGGCAGAACACAGAACAGATTTCCCCAATCCCAATACAGTAACTCATGGGGCCTGCAGGTTCAAGTTTTAAATGACAGCTCATGCTCACTGTCTGCTGTGGGACAAATAGTTGGAACTTCCAGAAGAAGAAAGAATAGGAGTATGTATAAACTAGGCTACATTTTAAGCCAAAAAAAAGCATACTTGCAAAACTTATAATGTACATTGATTTGTGTATTTCATACCGATTTCCTAATTTGAAAAATAAATTTTTATATAAGGTGATACCTGAAAGAAATGAAGATTGTTTTACTTTGTATGTATTTATTTACTATGTCTGTGTCTGTCTCACTGCTTTCATTTGAAGTAGAGTTGAAAGACTAACTTTATCATAAATTTATGTCTTTTGAATCTTGCTGAGTATATGCTAGAGAGTCAGCAGTTGGTAAAGAGATTAATAGATAGATAGATTTTGTTAACAATGAATGTTAACATCAATATTCCCTATCAATGGAATACTGCCTCTATTCCAATTTCCTCTGCAGTAGTCCAAGTAATTTCTTCAAAAATAAGATATTTTCAGCTGTTTTTAAACATATGCCAGCTCCTTATTACAAAATCTATATTTTTACATCATTAATATATGATAAAGTAATTTGAAAATGTAAAGTATTACATCAATGGGGAGAAGTACTATCAATTTATTTCAGCAAATACTTAAAGAGAACCTAACATGTGACACTGAGGATTCAAATATTAATAAGACCTAATCTGGGTCATGTTGGATGAAGAATTTCTGTGACTAAATAACTGAGGGAACGTGATTGAACTATACCTAAAGGACCATGTCAGCATTGAGAGAGCAATTGAGTTTGTTGTGAAGGGACAGAGTTAGAGATAATTACAGAGAATGTGATACTTTAAACTAGATCTTTAAGATTAAGTGGTAGAAATATTAAAGGAGGGGAGAAAAGAAGCAAAGAAAGAAGGATAAGCAATGCAAAGCTGTTGGTGGCAGAAAAAAAGCAAACCGTAAAAATATACACACTCCTTTCTAACTGTACATAATTCCAGGGAGTATCCATGGGGGCTAGTGAGGATATGCATCAGTAAGGGACAGTACCCACTCCCACAGGGGTGTCCTGTGTGCAAAGAAAAATCTGTTGTGCATTTTATTATGAATTGCATAAAGACCAAAACAAGAACAATAATGCAAATACAAATTCCTTTTCTAGATGTACTGTCAGCCTTCTTCAAGACAGTTACATAAATCCTTATATTACCTCTTAATGCATGGGCACATTATGCAGTATAGTTTAGTAAACTTGCTTTTAACTCATATACTACATGTACATATATTGACTTGAGGAAAAAAAGTAGAAAGTCTTAAGTTCTTCAGGCTCTTCAATAATTTTCTTTTCTTAGGGATGGCATGACATTATTAAAGAAGTGACACATGAAGTTATAAAGATTTGATTAAATGAGCACATATTTATTGTTTCCAGCATATGTTTACCTTTTCCTGAAAAATCTATGAACAGACAATGGAAAATTTAGCAATGTAAAACAAAAGCCATTAAAGTACTTAAAACCCAGTGTTCCTAGCCCAGCCTGCTTACTACTCCATCTCCCAGTTTTCTTCTTAACCATTCTTGTCCATTCTTTGAGGTCCTAAAGATGTCTGTCTGGTATATTCCTCCATACCACATCCTAGATGTTTAAAAGCTATTTTAAATCATGGCTTATGTATTTCCCAAATATGTAGGTTTTCACCTTTCTGGGTAGATTGTATCACTTGTCAAAAAATACTTTAAGGGCTACTCCTGGAATCCTAAGAAACAGAAGACTTTGTGCCATTTCCATGACCAAGTAACCCATTCTTCCAGACTGCACAGCCTTCCAGGGCTTGCTTGACTCAAACTTTTGTCCATGACTCTTTTCTGTGCTTGTTTATTGTTGAGTAGCAAGTTTTGCATTCATCTGTCTTAAATTAGACAATAAATGCACTAATTTAAAAGTCCAAAATATTGTAATTTTTATGTATATTTTAGTGCTGGGGAATGAACCCAGGGGCACATTTATCACTGGGCTCCATTTTTGTTTTGAGACAAGGACTCACTAAGTTCCTGAGACTGGCTTCAAACTTTGATCCCATGTAGCTGGGATTACAGGGGTGTGCCACAGTTTCTGGTCACACTTAACTCTTAAATGGTAGTAAAGTTGATATAAAATTAGAATGGAGGAACTTTAGATTATGTAGAGGGAAATTAGGGGGGACAGGGAGAGGGTCTGAAAAATGGTGGAATGAGACAGACATCATTGCTCCCTGTACATGTATGATTACATGAATGGTGTGAATCTACATCATGCACAACCATAGAAATGAAAATTTGTACCCCATTTGTGTATAATGAATCAAAATGCAGTCTGCAAAAATAAAAAAATAAAATTAAAAAATTAAATAAACTTTACTTACTAATTCAATGGTAATTTTCATAATGGTGAGGAGGATGCATTGATCTTCACAATTACAAACTCCCATTGGTAACTGCTTATAGCAAACACCTAGATATGTCATCTATTTAATTATAGGTTAAGATCCAGGATCTCCAAACCTAGTTGATGAAAGGATGATGATAATGAGAGCAATAAGACTAAAAACAACAAACTTAACAATCAAATATCCGCTGCCCTCCTCCCCCCAAAAAGAGATAGCAAATTTTAAAAATTGCAGTGCTTGAGGTTCATGGTAGTTTTGAGGATAGAAGCCCCTTATTATTCCATCTACAGCCTGGCTGAGAGGACATTCTGCCTCTTACTGATGTATTCTAAACATGATCTGACACAGTTTGTGCTTTAATTCAGTGTTATAAACCACCTGCTACTACAAAGAAGATGTTTTAAATCCCAAGCACAACTAAATTAATAATCATATGATGCATGCCAGGTCATATAGTTTTTTTTTTCTGAGCAAATAAACTAATTTAAATAAGTTACTTGTTTTACATTTGGATGCTGACCCTAGTAAATTGTGGTGACATCCAGAAAATTACTTGTTAGGAAAAGGTATTTAGGATAAATAGGTTGTAGTGTGAAGGTGCTGTAATGCCATAGACATAAATATTTAGGAGCTTGATTAAATTTTGATCCAGAGTTCGGGCCAATCTCCAATTGAATACTATCATACTCTCTGGCTTCTTGCTTTGCAAAAAGCTATGGGCCACTTGCAAAGTTAATTTAAAGGTGGATGTGTGCATTTCACCTTGCCTGGCTTGCAGGAAGTCGCGATTATAATAGATCTTACACAAAGAAAAGCTGTGAGCTCACTTTAATGAAGCACAGACAAACAAAATCCATTGTGCCATATGGCAATTATGCCATACCATTGAATTTATTACCAAATAAAACAGTTAGTTTATGCATTTCACAGTTTTTAGTATACATATCCAGTGTTTTTTAGAGTTTTCTGTAGCATTACTTGTCCAGACTTCTGCAAAACAAAATAGAAAGCATTTTTTTAAAAAAAATTTCCTTGTTTCAGGAAGTGTAAGAAAATGAAATCAAACTAGAATAGTGAATAAAAGTACAGGCTACTTCTTTTAAGTTGCTAGTTAAGGCTTGTTACAACTGCCAGAAAGAAGAGAAACATTTAATCTAATGAATATAACATTCTTCTGTTCATTTGGACAGGTATATTCCTGTGCCCAGTCTTCATTGCAAACTTCTCTGCAGCATACAATCTTTTGTTTTTAAAGAAAAAGTAGATATTTTCTTTCTTTAAATTGACTTAACATTGACCATGGGAACTGTTAACTGCCAGTTATGCTGCAAAATTATATTGAGTTCAGACCATCTCAGTGTTGAAAATTTAACATGATTTTTCATTTATGGAGTGATATTATACTTTTCTTAAAATTTTATATATTCTAACCCTGACCATCCAGTCATCTTACCACATTCCTCATGGGAGTTATGCTAACACATCCTTTTCCTGGGGAATCACTGAACAGTTCTTGCATTTCATGTGGATTATTTTAAAATCCTCAAATAAGTTATAGTTGAGATCTGACATTTTTATGACTCAAAATCTTTTTAATTTACACCCTTAATTAGGTCACATTAAGGAAAGTGCTTTAAAAAAATCCAATGCATCCATTCATCTGTGAAAGTGGACATTTATATTATTACTTCAGATAAAATTGCTCTCTGTGGTTCAGGACTCCCGATGCATTTAACAGTGCAATTTTGTAGCATGTATACATAGACAACATTATAAACAGTATTCAGTGTAACTTTTATTCTGGCTATAAATTTGTACTTTACTCTTTTTCCTCTTTCTCTGACTTTCATGTTTCCCATTTTCCATTAAGCCATTCTCAAAACAAACTTAAAATATGATGCTCAGTCATGCTTATATGTAGAACTCACCACAGTCCCTCCCCTAGAATAATGCTGGATGTGAACCCTCTTCATACTTCCACTTGGATATGCAGTGTGACTTTCTCAATGAAGTTGGCAAAGATCCTCAAGGCTGAAAGGGAGGGAGGACAATAGTGCTTTTCTTTGGCAGTAGGAAAAGATGCAAGAGAACACAATTAATTCCCTACTCTAGCCTTCAATGGTTCAATTCAGCTGGGCTAGTTCACCAGCATTTTCAGTGATTGGCATGGAAAGGAGTACAGAAAATGGATCTACAGATTTGCTCCTCAACAGAGACAACTCACTTATGTATAACCTGTCAGATTTGCCACCAATTAGTGTCAGTATTATAAATTCTTTACAAATTGGTCAAGACACTTCTTTTTCTTTTTTTTTTAAATTGGCTCTGTTCTAAGAATATATCCTTAAAGCTCATCTTCCTCGACTATATTTCCTTTTAAAAATGGATGTTGTAAAAGTATGATAATATAAACTTGTGAATAAAATTTGGCCTAGCTCATGTGGAAATGGAAATTCCCTGAGAGGCAACATTAATAATGGGTTGGCACAATAAGTTTGCTAGAATGGGTTTGACGCCTTGATTGCATTTCTGAGGTACATTTGTTGTTGCTTTGGGGAAAGTATGTATATTGGGTTCAACAGAGCATAGAATTTTGAATTAACCTCTTACATCCCTCACCTTGAACATAATGATTGCAACAGGATCTTCTTGTGTATTTATGATCCGTGGAAAAAAAGGGATAATAGATTTGATTTTATCAATATTGCTAGCCTTATTTCAATCAGTTGAACTCAGAGGGAGAAAATATCGGTGACTACTCACTCATCTATCCTGGAATATAGAGGTTGGTTGACTTAAGCCTCATTCCCAAGATTTTTTTTTTTTAACAAGTTGAATTCAACCATAATTAAACCTATTCAGTGATAGTAATTAATAATAATGGTATTTCAACTCAGAGGGAGAAAATATCAGTGACTGCTCACCCATCTGTTCTGTAGTATAGAGGTTGGTGGACTTGAACCTTATACCCAAGATTTTTTGTTTACAAGTTAAATTCAATAAGAATTAAACTTATTCAGGGATAATAATTAATGATAATGATATTTCAACTGGCCCTCTTAATCTTTTTTCCTTCCCTTCCTTCCTGGCTAGGTATGTAGAAGAACCTGGAATAATTACCAGCTGATTTTCAGGAGTTGTATCAAATGTTGTCAGGATCATTTTTCTGGGTAAATAATTTTTAAAAATTGAGAGGCAATTAAAAACAATTTATCGGAATGAAGATAATACTTTAACTATAACTTTTATCTTTTTTATACTTTTATCTTTTTCTGCAATTCTGTGTGGCTGTTTCCAGCATTCTCTCTATTGGTATTACTATCAATATATTTAAAATCAATATATTAAAATATATTTAAAATTACTATCAATATATTTAAAATATGTAGGTTTGGGAGTTTTTATAAAAAGAAAGTCCTTCAATATCAGGTATCTAAGAGAAAGGGTGAACAAAATAATTTGTATGCTGTGTGAGATTATATAATTTCATAAGAAATTATGAAATTTATATAAATTTTATATAAATTTTATAATATAAATTTTTATATAAGTTTTAAGAACTTAAAGCATGTTGAAATGAGGCAATGAGACAAAAACCAACAATATGCTAGCCAAAAATGAAGACAAATTAATGAGGATGTAATAGCAACTCAAATGGCACTAAGTCCTCCCAGTGTTACTCCAAGCAGTTCTCAATATTTAGCTGCAACCATTGCCAATCTAAGTTCACTGCTTGTAATCTCACTTTTCTTAAAAGCACATGAGGTAGGAGCTGATAGTTTCCCATTATGTTTACAGGAAACAAAGTGTTATTGATTTTAAAAATATGGGAAAGTTCTATAATGCAACTCCCCCCTCATCAAGCTAATGAAATGGATACTTGGAGAATTTAAATAATGTAGCCAGAATTACATAGCTGGTGGCAGACTCTGGATTCAAAACCAGAAACTCTGACTAGTGCCTTTGGTCGTAATGCTGTCGCTACTTATTTAAGGTGATAAGTGATAAATTTGAAAGGGTATATATTATTATTATTATCCAGAGATGAAATGAAAACATGTCACATATCTGATTTATTAATTAGTGATGAAATCAGTAAGCTATTGCATCTGATCCAAAGGAGATTCCAAAATGCTATACATTCAACTCAAATAAGGAATGCTGAAATAAATTAACAATGGATGCCTAACCAGCAAAGCAAGGCAGTATCCAAAGGGGTACAATCAAATGCATTCCATTGGACAAAATTTGTGCATTTTTAGTAATAGGAATTATTTATAATAGTAACTGTATTAAAAAAATTTAATCATCTTAAGTGTTAGTCAATGAAGAGACAACAGGACAGGCTATTTTGTCCTCGGAAAGCCCAAGATCAGATGGGAGCTGTACTTTTCACATAGATACTTCCTAGTTATATGACCAATAGTCACCTTGAAAACTCATCCGGGCTTTACCAAATCCAGGTACGAATCACAAATCCAATTTTTATTACTAAACAATACTAACACTATGATAGGTCCTATTCAAAAACAACATATAGACTCAAGGTTACAAAATAATATTTATTGTGGTTAAAAGATTCTGTGAAATTATTGGATCAAATATTGTGTGCATTATTAAAACTTTTATGCATATGTGAATATTTTCAAAGGATCTTCCGAAGAACTTGGACCAGGTAACTTTCTGGCAGCAGTGTATGAAAATGCTCATTTCTATGCACTGTTGACAAAAAGAATCATTTTTTTAAAATATGATCATTTAGAGTTGAAAATGAGGTCTAGGCAGTATTCAGCTTTGGAATTTTTTTAAATAGTAGTAAAATTATTTTTTTGCAAAAAAAGAAAAAAAGATTCTATAGTACTGTGTAAGTAGCTATGGAGATTATCATGTGATGAATCCAAACCAGCCAAAATTGATCCATGCCATGTATTTTTTTCTACTATTTAAATTCTATCTGTACAAAGCTGTAACAACAACAGCAGCAAAAACCCAAATCAAAACAAACAAAACTTTAAAGAAAGACAATGCAATAATAAAAAAGGAGGAGATAAACCAGATTGGTGAATCAGGGCATGAATCAAAATTAAAGTCTTCCACAATTTTTTAAAATATAAAGTGTACAATATCTACAAAATACAAGTCTTACCAGATATAAAGTAAAAAATCTGGTATTTTTTTCCCTTAATTTCTATCTAGCACAAAATTTTCTAATACATGAACACATGTATTGACTTTCTCTTTTTTTCTTCCCTCACCTTAGAGACTTTGTTTATAAAGTCAAAATTCACAAAAAGGGACTGTTGCATAGTTCGGGAGTTATTTTGAACACTTCTGTAAGCGTAGTTGGGTTTTTGTATTTAATTTATATCTATCAATATCATATCTATCCTACAGAGTAACTGTGCAATATATTACTTTAGACATGTTTACAAAAATGTTTTTCTGCTTTTCTTCATTTGTCTCATTACTTTACTTTAGGTTCTTTAACAAACTATGATCACAGGGAAAACTAGATAACTGCCAGATGCCTCAAAATTTCTATTTTAAAAAATATATTTCTATTGTAGAAATAAATTTTCATTAAGTGAAATGTATTTTCATTTAATATAAACGAAATTTTACTATAGTAAAATAATAAATTACAACATTGATGACAATATACAGTTTTATCTTTTACACTGAGCTAACCAATTGTTCTATTGGTACAATTGGTAAATTGATACAAAAAAGTAAATAAATAAACCCTGGGTTACATTGTAGAAAACATTATTTTTTGTGTTGCACCGAACTGAACACCTTGAATTTTAATTATCTCTATCCAGTAAAAGAAGAGAGTTATTGCCTATTCAGTAATCATTTCTTCATGTAATCGAGGTGTTTGATGAATATAGTTTCAAGTTACTGTATCAGAAGAACACATGGTTTGACAGTGCATGAACCAACTGATATTACATGGAATAAAAATAAGCATTTCTGACGGGGGGATGGAGAGCAGATTCATGACTGGTAGTTTTTTGAGGAACATTAGTTGTAGCTGACAGTGTTGTGGTTGAAGTTTATAAGATATGCAACACTGGAAATCACCTGCATTTGGAGTGCATAACACACGTTCCTTTGCCTTTTTCCTAAAGACAAATGCCAAAGAAACATAGTCATAAATATTTTATGTGGTTTTCTCTTGGATAAAGTCATATTTACCTAATTAAGATCGCAGGCTGCTTTGATCTACTTCACTACATCTGGGTGCTATGCTTTTACTCAGTATTTTATTATGAATTCAAAATTAATTCCAATAAAGTTTCAACCTGAGGCAAAATAGTAATAAGGAACTAGAGTCTAAGAATAGGAAATAAAAATCACATGAAAACCAATGAAATAATTTCATCTGAAATATTAAATGTTATAGTGGTATTGGACTCAAATCACAAGGAAAAGGAGGCCCACATAGATAAATGACATTATCTTAAAGAGACCTTACACACATTTTACATTTTAATCAAATGATAAAAACGTGTGTTATGCAGATTTTTTTTTTAAGTTTGGAAAACTCATGGCTTCACTTATTCTTTTATTTCTTTGATAAACCTTAATTAGTTTACTTACTATAGTAGGCACAGAAGATCCAGGGCATATGCAAACCCCTCCCCAAGAGAAGTAGAGATGCTGAGGCTGAGGGAGAGCACTGTACCCAGGGAGATACATGAGGCTGCACCTGCTGTGACTGAGAGCAGCACACATAGATTCACCTATAACAGGTTTACATACGAATCTTCCCCACAATAGTGATGTGTCCCTGGCCAAAGTGTTTCCTCACCAACTAAATGACTGTTGTAATAACTGTGTCACAAAGATGCTTTGAAGTTAAATACACTCAAGGCATTAAACACCCGCCTGGCACAGAATAAGTGCTCAGAGTAAGTTTAATATTAGAAATAAAGAAAATGATGGTGAAGGAAATGGTATCCACATACCTGTGTACAGGGCATCATTCGAGTATTAAGCAGGGCACACCTGCAAGTTGGAGCCTGGCTTTACTAAACTTGCTGCAACTTAAGTGTAGACAATGACCTAGGTGTAATCTGGGTGGCATTATTCTGATGAAAAATTGCACTGTGAAAAATGTGTACAAAACTAATGTGCTTACTGATAAGGACAGTGGCATGAGAAACCTAATGGTGGGATAAACTAAACACATCTAACAGGACAAGTGGATTTCCTGAAATTTGTATCCATTCTGGAATAATAATGTCATTAGTTATATAAAATTATAACTTTATCATAAATAAATGCAATGGAATCAGGGGAGGTTAAATTAGTGTGGAAAGGAGTAATTTACATGTAATTCACATTTTTGTGACTATTACGTTTTGTTTTCTGTTCCATTGGTTTTATGGATGTCACTCAGAAATGGGACTTGACATACGGATTTCCAATGACTATTCTGCCTTCACTGAAATAACTTTAAATGTATGCTTTTAGAAGAATGAGTGACAAAAAAAATCTTGTTGATTTTATAATGGATAATTAAAAATATGCAATATAATATAACAGTAAATTTTAAATTTCTCCAAACTTACTTTCAAAAAATACCTCTTTGGTAGTATGATAAGGATTTAGTAACTATTTTTATCATGGATAACTACTTGACTGGTGTTTTTTATTTGGAGCTCTTGTTAAACCGTACATACAGAATACAGCCTAAGTTTTTGCCCTTTTCACCTCTCATTCATCTACCCTGAAAAGAAATATGTTTGCTTCTTTGTTCATGTAAGTTTTATGTAGTCTGCAGGATCACTTGTCTAAAAGAGTAACGTATAAAATGTGTGTTACTACAGCAGAATGATAATGAATTTATCTTAATACAACATTCTACCAAAATCATCATTTCTCTTATATCTCAGTTTTATGCACTTAATTTGACCTGTTACACATGCTTTACAAAAGTGACTTGAAATTATGTTATATGAATAAATATATATGTAATATGTAAGTATACAGTGTATTATATAATTGTGTATACATAGAGGGAGATGGAGACAGGGAGAGAGAGGGAGAATTAGAATTCACTTTGGTTAAAGGAATATTATACTAAGAAACCATTTGGAAAAATTGCATGCAATTTAGTGAAAGGGGCACAAGATTCAGTCAATGCTACCTACACATTTGTTCTGACCATCAGTCAATCAATAGGCATCGAGTAGTCTCTAAATGCTAAAATGCTAAAAATACAGAAGGCATTGGATTCGTTAGCATTTTGGTAGATGAGACTATTGTGTTAGTCTGGTTTTTTTGCTTCTGACCAAAGAACCTTACAAGAACAATCTCAGAGAAGGAAAAGTTTATTTGTCAATCATTGTTTTATAGATCTCAGTCCCTAGGTGGCCCACTCTATTCCTCAGAGCCTCTGGTAAGGCAGAACGTCATGGCAGAAGAGTGTGGTGGAGGAAAGCAGCTCAGAGCAATGCACCAGGAAGAGAAGACAGATACTCCACTTGCCAAATACAAAATATATATCCCAAAGGCATGCCCCCATTGACCTACTTCCTCCAGCCACACCCTACCTGCCTTCATTTACCTCTCAGTCAATCCCTATCAGGGGATTAATTCACTGATTATGTTAAGGCTTTTATAACCCAATCATTCACCTCTAAACTTTTTAGGCTCATGTCTCACACATAAGCTTTTGGGGGACACCTCATATCTACACCATAACAGTTACAAGCCTTTGAACAAATAAATGCTATAATTTCAAACTGTAATGATTACTATAAAGAATATGAAACATGGTAATCATAATTTTGGAAATTATTATTCTGTTTATTTGATTGAGGTGTGTCATTACTGGCTTACACTTCAGAGGCCACCTGGTTTATCATCTGCACAACATGCTCTGTGACTTTAAAAGATTTATGTCCCTGCTTTAAATTTCTGTAGATGAACACCTTTGCATAACAGTTTCCACATGTTGAGCTTAAAGCTATATTATGATGACTTAAAATATATGCTGAGATGTTGCTGTATCAGTCTATTTGCTATTAAATAATTTCATGTAAGTATAAAGCCTCCTCAACTAAATTGTTAAACCCTTGATATCAAGGGCCCATCTACTTCTTTAAAATATTATTGAAATGTAGTATTCATAGGTAAGAGTTATATATGTAAAAAGTGCTCATGTGTTACAGTTAAATATAATGATACTATATAATGCACTTCAAGAGGCATATTGTCCTTTTACCAGAGATTCATCACAAATGTTTTGATTTTTTTAATCTCATAAATTTAAAAACTCAAAGCTTCCAGATGCAAAAAAGCCCGTCCCAAAACCAAATAGAGAAATATAATAAATATTGAGTCAGCTATTTTCATTAGCCCAAAGAACTATTCTGATCTAAAATAAAATATTCTACTATTTCTAAAATAGCTTAAAAGTCAATTTAACCTTAACGGAGACAATTTTTTTTAAAAAAAATTCTTTTGTCATTAGGATGCTAAATATTAGGATATTCTAGAGTCATTTATTTAAAAGGTTAGCATAAATATTGATTACAGATTAGAAAGCATTAGGCACAAATTTTAGAAAAACCTTTTAAAAAATCAGTAGTGAAGGTTTGTGTGTGCTTATGAATTAGGGAAGATGTCCAGACTTGGACTGAGTCTATAACTATACCAATTGAAGGTAGATGCATTTGAAAAATGAAATATGCCAAACTACATGATTAGGCTACATTACTGGCTTACTTAGGAAAATGAATTTGATCATTTTCATAACACAAAATTACCTAAATCTCATTGGCAAAATAGAACTTTAAAATAAATCAAGATCATAGCTTCTAAAATAATGTTAGGCTATGAGTCCAAAGTGGAGAGAAAAAGGATAGAGGGAGAAAAACTCAAGTTCAATTAGTTAAAGAACCATTTTTTTTCTTGTGAGACATGGTGAGTCTCTTTCTCTTTCTCTCTCTCTTACTCTCTCTTTCTATCTCCCTCCTTTTCATTGCCAAGTTTACATCTTCCTATCTGTGAGTATTTGCAGTTAGGTTTGTTGAAAGAAAATTTTATAAAATGTGCACATGTATTTTTGGTCTGCATATGTTTTCCAGAATCAGGACTGAGTCTATTAATATTATTTCATATAGACTACAGAATTTTAATCAAACTTGGATGATCGTGACAAGGCAATCATGGGCCTGAGTTAAAGTGTTGAAATCATGGAAAAATGTTTTGATGGTCTAATTATTAGATTTGCTCTGTGGTTCCATACTGTAATACTATTCTTTATGACATCATTAATATGAAAAATCATGCCTATTTCCTCAAATATGCATTATTGGAGTGCAGTTAATGTATGCTTATTCAAATTTATTCAAATATAAAACTTGTCCTAACCCCAGTTTTTTGTTATAATACCCAATTTTATTAAAATAGTGGATTTATTTGATTTAAGAATGTTAATTTTAATATTCAAAGCATGAATTTAATCAGTTTCCGCCATATTCTTATAGATTATTTATTTTTGTAATAAATATTTGGATTGGTCTACATACTATAGAAAACTAATGGTACAAATGGAGATTAGTTTCTTCTCTAAAAATGACTTCTTAATTTTCCTTAGGTGATATATTCTATCCTGAAAATGACATAACCAGTCATTTATCAGTTTGGCATGAGTAGCTTTTTTAGTGCATCTGCCTTATTCTCATTAACTGTTATGATTGAAAATATCATATATTGCTTATTATGCATAATTTTCAGTTCCATATAGCTGTGCTATCAACTTACCAGCTAATGATCTGTGTGTACCATTTAGTTATTTTAATTATTTTAAATGATACTGCATCCTGAATCAGAACTGCATTTCTCTTAGTATACCACACTAAAATTAGCATTGTAGTATGGCCAAATTAACTTCCACCGTAAAATATGGACCCAGAACTGATGATTCACCTGCTGCATCTCACTTTAAGATGACAGATCCTTTGTGAAATTAAATACAGAACAAGTCCAGAATTTAAACTAATGCTTTAAGATAACCTTGAATATTTTACATTTTCTTGTGTCTTATACAGAACAGTTTCCCTTTTAACATGAAGCACTTACATACATCTACCATATAACAGGTATTTAACATGTCTATGTTGGATGAATGGATAAATTAATAAACAGCAAACATATAAACCTCAGAACCCAGATAACCTTTCATAAAAAATCCAACATAATTCTCACAATGGCTCTGAAATGAACTTGGGTATGGTTACCAATTGCCTTCTAAGGAGGAGGCCCTTATTCTCCCTTAATCCTAAAAGCATTATCTACAATTTGCTCATTTAAATATTTGAAAAGTTGAATGACTTGGTCATGACATCACTGTCTTATTCAGTATTGATCAAATTTGTATCCAACTCAAAATCCCATATACAGTTATTTGCCTGTACCAGGAACTAATAGATACTGATAGATAGATGTACTATCTATAGGTACTGATAGATAGATGAACATATATATGCAAGTATATTTCAAAATACATTTCCATAAGCTGATATATATAAATATATATATAATTTCTGAGATTATTAATTTTAATGATGGAGATTATTAAATATTATGTATCCAATAAACTAAATATATTCATCATGGCCTGTTAGTATACATTGAAGCAATTGTCAAAATATTAACTTTTGCAAGTTAATAAACATTATTCTTCAGATGTGTGTAAATTTAATGGACAAAAGAAAAATAGATAGCTGTGTATTTTTAAAAAAGGAATAAAAGAAAAAAGAAAAGGAAAATTGCATTTTTTTCATTCGCTTTGAAAAGAGGGTATGTCATTGTAGTTCTTGTTCATTCCCTTAAGGAGGCTGTTTTTAACATGTAAGATTAAATCACTACTGACTGTGCATCATCAAACAATCTTCAAAAACATAATGTCTTCTTTTAAAACTGAAATTTTTTAGTGTACAGATTTATTTCACAAATAGGCAAACTTTGTAACTTCATGCGCTCATTTCATCCCTAGGTACACAGAAAATCTGTGGCTAGAATTATTTATTTCAGGACTTTCCTGTCAATGACGCATTTTTTCCAGTATCTGGAATGTCATTCTCAAACCTGT
The DNA here is from genome assembly GCA_020662805.1 of Glaucomys volans. Lineage (NCBI taxonomy): Eukaryota > Metazoa > Chordata > Mammalia > Rodentia > Sciuridae > Glaucomys > Glaucomys volans. The sequence continues at coordinate 415,313 of JAJEJO010003788.1, read as the reverse complement.
AGCCAAAGGGTATGGTATTTTATGAGCTGAAACAAAATGCTCTGCTTCTTGTGTCTTTATTTCCAAAGTTTAGAGTTCTTTTGCTTAGTAGTATGACTTCAATTTAACCTTTTAAATTTATCCATTTTACTTAATTTTATTTTAGGACCTGCCCCCCCCAGGAAAAAAAAAAAAACAATTACAATCCCCTGTAATCCCCTGTATGTTTTGTCTTTTGCCAAATAGTGTGAGCAATTTCATGTCATCTTTCCAAATCTGGTTGTCATCCAACTAGAAAAAAGGGACACTGAATATTGGATGAATGCAACAGAAATTGCAAGTCCAAGAAGTTTTAATTTTAAAAGAGTATTAGTGACAAGATATGTCGCTTTAGAGTAGCAGTGATACGAAAAGGAGAGAATTTGTGTTCAAAGATAGGAAGATGTTGTACAGGAAAAATATCAAAAAACAATTAGTGAAGAGGAGATAGTTTTTATGTCAGTGAAGTAGAACTCATTTAAAAGTGAGACTGAAAATTTTATTCCATCAATTGGGAGTAACACAAAAGTTACAACTGTATCTCAGAGTATGGTAGTTCTTGCCTCTAATCTCAGCTACTCAAGCAACTGAGGCAGGAGGATCACGACTTCAAGGTCAGACTGGGCGATTTAGTGAGACTCTACCTCAAAATTAATAATCAAAAGGACTGGAGATTTAGATCAGCGTTATAGGTTCAATACCCAGTACCACAAAATAAATAAATAAATAAATAAATAGTCATTGTTTAACCAGATATGATTTATATGTTTATTTATTTAAAGGGTTCATTTGTAAAGTAGTGTGTCATGCAGATTTGAAACAAATTTATAACTACATGTCAAAACCTAAATTGTATATAACTGGGAAGAAAGATAACTCTAAAAGCTCTAATGGGATTTAGGGGAGTATAGAACATCAAAGTTGATACAGCTAGTCTAACAGTATTCTGAACGTCAAAGGGTTCTTTAAACGTCCATGGATATTTGTATTTTTCTATAAAAAATATAAATTCTCATAGATGTTTAAAAAATATGAAATACCTGTGTTTCCAATTGTTTAGTGCATAGACTCATTGGTTAAAAATAACGGATATCCACATTCCTTGCTATCCTTACAGTTACATGTAGCCTAAAGCCAGCAAGATAAGCTTAAAACTCAAGAGCCCAGATTGCAAAAGTGATGCTGTAGATTGGTACATCACATGAACTTCATCCCCATCCTTTTCAAGTCATACAGACAGGGGAAGACAGAGCAGCTCACAGCAAGCCCTAACTTTGAATATATATTTATTAGTTAAGTGTGTCCTGTTATCTAGAAATTTCTGAAACTACATTGTTAAGACTACTAAAACCTAACCCCACCAGAATTACTGAAATTTGATTGCAATTGGCCTCTTTACTACTAGATGCAAAGTTGTTTTTCACTTAGCCCTGCACTTAGCCACCAAACTGACTATGTGAATTTCCTAAGTGGAGATCTCCTGTGGCTCCCCACTGCCAACTCAGTGACAAAAATTTCTTAGACAAGTATTTGAGGCCCTATGTGTTCAACTACTCCCATGTATTCTACTGTGAGCTAAAGTAATCCATATTGTCCATGGTGCATCATTACAATTTGTATTAAGGTAACTTGTAACAATTTTCCTTACTACACAAGCAACATACTAGAAGATTGGGAAAAGGAAGAACAGGAAAAAATGAATAGAAAGCCTTTGCTCTTCTACTATTTGAAGGAAATTTATACTAATTACTAACATTGTTTGCAAGATTAAAGTTATATTTATAATCTTCTAACACATATTTAAGTTGTCCATATTTTATAATGTTAAATGATATATACATTTTTGTGGGTATCTCTGTAAATAGTTGAAAGTATAATTGTGGAATCATAAGACAGAAAGATCTTTTTAAAATTTTTATTTCAACAAACATCATTTTGATTCATTGTACACATATGGGGTACAAAGTTTCATTTATATCAATACATTCACTTTAGTGACACTGAGTTAACCTCACAACAAGCAAGAGTCCACAAATCATTTTCACCAATGTGTTCATATTTCATATTTTAAATTTGCAAATATTAATACATTTTTTATTTTTTTCTAGTAGTATTTTATGCATTTGTGTGTGTTTGTGTGCGTGTGTGTGTGTGTGTGTGTGGTAGTGGGAATTAAACCCAAGGTCTTTGTGCATGCAAGACAAGCACTCTACCAACTGAGCTGTATCTCTAGCCCATCTAATAGTATTTTATTTTCTTACTGAATTTTAGATATCTCAATATTTTATATGTATAATACTTGATCATATATATGAGACATTTACTCTAGGTTTTTACTTAAAATTGTTACTTGTTATTAACATTCAAAAACATTTGTGTAGTAGAACTATTTATTTTCAGTTATTCTTATTTCTTTTGTCACAATGCTTGGAAAAAATTTTTGGAAAATATTTACCTTATTTTTAAATGCATTTTAATAATTATTAGTATGCTATTGCCTTACTCTGTAGGGAATTTATTTTCCCTATTTTTGCATGTGTTGAAAGATAAAAATAAACTGATTTTTGTCTTTCAAATTTTTCATTTATAAATTAGCTTTTTTGTCACTATGACCGTGATATAAGTTCATTTATTTACTGATCTCTGTATTTTCATTTTATCACTTTTATCTGTAATTTATCATTTCAGTAGTTCAATGGATTTCTAGTATGCTTTATATCTAGCAGTTCATGTCTCATCAATACCTCACTTTTCTAGAATATCTCAATCTTCTAGATTATTAGAAATGTTAAATTAGAATCTCTGTATCATGTCCCCTCAGTAACCCCAGGGAGAAAAAATAGATTTATTTTGTTCATTTTAGGAAGTATGAAGGGTATGAAGGTAATAATTTGGGCATTCAAACTCATTTTTTTTCTAATGGAAGTGTTTTCCTTTTGTTATTGAGAACTCCTTTTGACATTTTTTACTTTATATGTAAAAACAAATATTTGAGAACTATTTTGGCAACAATATTTTTAAATACCAGTGTTTTGTATCTTGGTGCATGATTTCATATTTAAAATATGCTGTGAATTTTAGCTATAGTTTGCCCATTTGACAGATGAAAATCATAGAGACTCAGAAAGAGGTCATGACTGCAAGATCACAAAGGCACTAACAAAGGAGCTCTTGTATTGCATGAATACAAAGCCTTTGATTATTTTTATTCATAAGCTGCTGAGAATCTAAGACCCAAGGTCCATTTCTACAGTTTCACTAATGCACTGTACAAACTCCCTTATGTCCCTCCCATTTAGTGCATTGTAGCTGGAGCTCTGAAGGACTTACAATTTTTTGATCTTTTAGTGTAGGAAAATGACTATTGAAGCTTTCTGCATCTTTATGATAAAGAAGGTTTACTAAATTTCACAAATATACTATGGTTACTATAGAAAGAAACATTTTCACAAAGACTGAGTGTTGTGCCTGATACATTGTGAAGATTTAGAAACCTTCAATCATTTAACAGCATTGGTATTCTATGGAGGAATGATTCCATTGAGGAATTCCATTGCATTCCATAGCAACACTGGTACTCTGTTAACAGTGTTAGTTACCATTTGTTGTTGTTATTCTTTTTGTTTTTGCTTTCTATGTTATTCATTGATGTTTATTGCAAAAGTAAACTTATGTCATAATTAAAGATATTATAACATAAACCTAGATTTTAAAATCACTCTGAGTCTAAATGCTCATACAGTGACACACAGAGAAATATTGGTTGGTATTTGTACATCAACATAAAAAACAAATAAACAAAATTGTTATCATAATTTACAATTGCATTCCTCTACATTGGTACATTTTTCAGTTTTGTAGATACACATAAAAGTAAGTATGTGGATATATATACACACACAACTCAAATGTATTTTAGCTGATGCTAAATCGGTGAAGAATTTATATCCTACTTAATTGTCAGCTAAGCTATCTACTTTTGAATTTTTAAAAGAAATCCTACTAATGATTGTATTACATTGGATCTTAGAGAAAAGCTGAAATACAAAATTCTAGCAAGTTTGCTATTCACACACAAAATACTTTCCCTTAACTTCCTTTCTTCTTGCTGTACAGAGGTTGATTCCATGAATGATGTTAAAATTGCAGTAGACATCACAAATGCAGTTTTTGGAATACAGGTTCTTGTTTATAATCAGGTTGCCTCTAATGTCTTTCTTTATGAAGATGTGAATGAAACAATAGAAATCAGAGTTTGCTATTTTGTTTTATGTGAGAAACCTCATTGCTGAGTGAAAATGGCAAGAGACAAAGGCAAGAAAGAGCCCTGGTCTGGGCACTGACAGACCCTTGACGTCTATGGTCCTGCTTTTCTGCAGATCAGCAGTGCTTTACTGGCTTCATGGACACGGTTAGGTATTTGCACACACTCTCCAGGGTGAATCAGGCATTCCATCCATGAATCACTCTGCACTCTAAAAAAATATACCCATTTTTGAGTGACTGCATTTCTTTCCCAGCACTTTTCTCGCTTGACTCTCTCTGTGCTTTGTGCTGCTTCTTTAGAGGCTTTTTCCATAGATATCCTGTGAACAGCCTGAAGTACAGATGTTAAACCTCAACTAAATAGGTTGAGGAGGAATGAAGAGCTTAGAGCAATTTGCAAGCAACCAAGCAATGACATTCTCAGTGTTTGCTGATAATAGAACACGATAAGTGGAAGAGGGAGGGAAAAAAAAAACCTGTAAAATATGTCTCAGGAAGAGCAATTAAAGGTCTTTCTGGCAGAATTTTTGGCAAAGCTGAGGTAAGATAGAAATTACAGTGATTACTTCTTTGTACTTACTCATGCTGTTTCCAGTATTAATTCTTGCATTCATAGTTCTTACGCACACGTGATTCATGATGGAAATAGTTCCTCATTTCAGTAGTCTGTACAATAATGAAGTGAGAATAATTTAAGATATGAATATTTCCTGTATGTTGGTAGGTTGTATTTTATATGAATGCAACAGTTTGCTATTTTGTGTTTTCCAAGTGCCTTTGTTTCTTTAGACAAAAACTAAATATTTTGTACAAAGCTATTGCATAGTCCCTAGTACATACTGAGCACTCTGTAGATTAGTTCATTATTATTTTAGTGCTATGTTTACTTTATTTCTTAATGAATAATATAGGCATAAAAAAGCCAATAGAAGAGGAATCTATTTAATGAATACGTTATACATTAGCCAACTTAAGCAACATCAGGTTTATTACAGACTGCAAAGGAGTGTTAAGGAAGATGTCAACCACTTCAGAGGCAAGGATAAAAACACACAGACATAGTGACATGTCTACTCTAATGTTTTCTTTTATTTTCTTTTAAATATAGTTCAGTGATTTAAAATCACTAGGAGGAGTGTGTTTGAACTTCTGGAGATGTGTAATAGATGTTATACGGTACCACAGAGCACAGGGACCCATTATTATATTTCATTGTCTCTTTTATTACCTGAGGGTAAGTGCAGGCAATAGAACAAGGTGTCAAACTCACTTTTAACCTTTGCTAGAGGAAGAAGCTAGATGAAGGGTTGAAAGGTATTTCGAAGTTATTATCCTTGGAGACTCCTCACTCGCTGTCCCTTTGCAGCGACTGCATGAATGTAATCCAGTCTGAGGTGTCAGCCCCTCATAGCAAGTTCCATTCATTCCCGTTGTGTTCTCCCAGGGGCCTTTGGCCTGAGTGCCTCTGCTTTACGTCATGCATCATAGATGAGTTATCTCTCCCCGCTGTGTGGTCTAGTCAGATGAATTGTGCTTAAAAGCACAATAATCTCCATTTATGAATGTTTATAAAAAGTATCTTATTCCATTTAGGACATTCTAGATCAAATGTTAGATTTATAGTGTACTTTTGTAAGTGGAATATAGAAGGCCAGGTAATAAAAAAATTAATATTGGAAGTCATTGAAATTTAGTTCATTTACTTGAATTTTTGAGTTTTTTTTTCTTCTTTTGCACAGGCCATGTTACTTACTTGACACATGGAGTATGTAAAAGTGTATGGATAGTACTGATTTAGATCTGTCAAGCCAGACCTGTCCAGCCAATTCTCCAATAATCATTTCTATGACAAAAATGGAAAACTGGAGCATAAAACTGAAGGGCTCAAAAGTAAATCAATGCCAGCTATAGGACTGGAAGCCTTTGGAGACTCATGTAAACGGATTTTATTCTTGATGATTTTGGTGTGTCTTTGTGGACCAGAATGATGGAACGAGGAAATAATAGCAATGTGAATCCACAGATGTCATGTAAAATTATAGATTCAGGGGCTCAACTTCAAATAAGGATTAAATAGGATTACCTGAAAAGCCATTTAGTAAAATTGCTCCATGATTATTACATAGCTATTTCCCTTCTAGAAATAACTTGAACAACTAGTCTACCCAAACCATTCACCTTCTAATCAGGAATCAGTTCTTTGCTGTTTTGTTTTGTGCTGTTTTATGATGTAATTTGCATTGCTTTATTGTCTTTTTATACAATAATTAGCCCTCTTTATTTACATTTTTTTAAAAAAGCATATTTTAACCAT
>JAJEJO010003788.1:379397-408705 GCA_020662805.1 Glaucomys volans | reverse complement strand
AACCTACTTCATGGTATAAGACCAAATTGTGGGAATACAAATTCTTTTGACCTCATTTTGACTCATGTTTGCATTATTTTAAGTTTCTGTATTCTAGCACTTTTAGTTTATGGTGATCATGTAAACTATAAAGCTTGAGACAATTTTAGGATAAATAAATAAAATCAGAAATAGGACTTAGCTAAATCCTATCCAATTCTAGATGTATAGAATAATAGATCTGGACCATGCTTCAGAGATCACTTAGTTGCTTTACATAACAGATGTGAATGCTCATAGCATTTCATAATTCAGAGATGATATATCCTGCAGTTGATATTCCATACTGCACTATTCCATGGCATTATTTAATTCAGTTTCTAGAGTAATTTAATCTTCCTCTGTCTTCTGTTGTTGTTGTTTTTGCTGCTTGTTTGTTTGATTTAAATCTAGGTAATAAAATTATTTTTGGTGAGTGGTGTGCTTCAGGGACAGAAATTAATTGTGTGACTAATTTAGTGTGTATGTGATTACGTGTGTTCATCTGTGTGTTCAACCAAGTCTGCAAGAATGGCTTTCGAAGAATTGCTTTAGCTTCTGCAATGATTCTTAAATGTTTATTCATACATATCAATAACACTTATCAACTTCACCAGGATGTTATTTGGAATTAGCTCATTAGAAAGTGCTTAGCACATTCATATGCATGCTGAAGTCCATACCTGATGATATGCCCCATGACAGTGAGCATTAACTCTTCATTTCTTTTCCTCATTTCTATCAGTTCTACGAGTGTAGCTTTTCTTTATATCAAAAACTTACAAGTGTTTTTTTCATCATAAATTTGCTTTAGTGTGGAATCTAGGATGTTCAAATTAAATTCCCTTTTCTTCCTTTACCAAAAAAAATTAACTGTAGATCAAATGGCAAAAGAGCAGAAAGTTCGCTTAATGGCAGGTTATAAAAATTTTGCACAATTACTATCAAAAGAACCCAGTTACTGTCATACCCATAATGAATCCCTTTTTCTCATGGTAAACAGTTTACTAAATAAAGTGTATTTTTCATTTTATTCTGTTGCTATATTCTAGCTGTCCCCCTGCTCCGCCCCCCCCCCCCTTGGATGGTTTATGCTTAAATTGGTTGATGCCTAAATATGTAATTCATTTATTTTGTCATGCAGGTAAAATGCTTAAATTGGCCATAATTTTCACCACGGTAAATGAGAAGAGAAATTAACAGGATAGCTTTTAGTTAGCCTTGCATTTATATTTTGAAATTATTTCAATAATTTGAATTCTTAAAGTATTTTAAAAATTGTGCCAGCCAAACATTTGAAACTGAAAGGAAAAAAAATAATACCAGAAAATGATGTTACGTTTTGTTGCTTCACACAGTTTTTAAAATACACTTATATTTTAGAACAATATTAGGTTCACAGCAAAATTGAGAAGGTGCACCCCTCTGTACTCCCTGCCCCCTCACACATTCTCCCCCACCAACACCCTCCTGCTCTAGAAGTTTACATTTACTACTAAAATAGAAAACAAAAATGCAGAGGTGAAGAAATAGGACAGTTACAAAGTCTTCAGTTCTGCTATCTAACATGTGGATGCTCCATTGTACACTGTGGTTCTCCTTAGTGGTATAAAAGGGAACCTCTGATAAGAGCAGTTAAAGAAATGTGAACAGCTTCTAAAACTTGTCCTTTTGCCAGCCTTATGTAGTTAATCATGATCCCATTCCTTGAGCTGCTGAGGATTCTTGTTGTGTTGCTGAAAACTATACCCATCTAGTAGCAAATTATCTGGAGAAAATTCAGTTTTTCCCTCTCTTGGTTGGTGCAATGAGAACATATTCTAGAGACAGAAGATTTAAATGAAATGAACATTTTTAGTAAATTCTGAAATAAACTCTTCTAAATCTAAGAAACAGAATGCTTTTGAAAAGATGTGATAGAACTTTGTACGTTGTGGCTTTGTCACATTGCTCTATGACAGTTTAATTAATACAGTGACAGCAATGCTGTGTCCTGAAAGTGCAGTAGGAAAAATACCACCCTAACCACCCCCCTGCCCTCACACACAGTTTATTTTGTACTGCTTCTTTGTTGATGGCTACCATATGTAGATATTTAATACTTTTACCAAAGTAAAGTTTCTTTTCTAGTTTCTTTTTAAAAGTATATTCTTTAAGATATTAATTATATTTTAGCAAAAATGAAAAAGTTGCTATTCTTTTTTTTTTTTACCAATATAATTTTCTATAATGGTAAAAATGAACCTTCTGTTTCTTCCTAGTCTTGAGCAATTGCAGCTTCAAGTTTGGCATGGTTGAATCAGGTCTTCCTTTAGTTTCTATTTAATTGTAACAATTGACCGAATATACTGATTCAAACTGAAGTTGTTTTGACCTTGTGTTGTTATATAGCAAACCAAACAATTCATGGTAAAGTATTTTCTGAGGCCTTGCTTTACATTCATTTAGTTGGCCCAGATAATTAGCCATTTCTTTATGGCATGCTCAGGAGGTGACAAGTACTATGATAAGCTTTATATATATATTATCTCATTTAATCATTGCAATGAGGAGCCCATTAGAGGAAATGAAGAGCAGAAAGCTAATAATGCATCTGTAGTCACATTGCAATAAATGACAGAGGTAGGATTTGCAAGATGTATTGCCCTAATGATGAATTTGATAGGCTCATCTTTGTCAAACCTGTGCCCTCTCTTCTGCACTATTAGAGAAGTTATGATCCTGGGCACTTTTATCTCACACTGTTTCACAATGCAGATGAACATAAACCATGACAGATGACCATAAACCATGACAGTCTAAATTATATTATCTATTTTTAAAAAAATAAAAACTTAAAATATTGTCTTCATTTGGTAACACTTTTAGGTAATTCATGCTTTCAGATGTAACAACTTAGAAACTTCCTGAATTCAGAACCAAACCAGAACAGTTAACATACAATCCAACTGGATTAAACTGTGGTATATAGAGATTGTTAAGAAACTCTGAAATCCTTCTTGGACACAGCTGTATTCCACGCTGTCTGAGTAATTGGAATGCAAGTAACACTCGATTGAGTCACACACAAGCCAAAGACTAATGCCTACTTCTGTGCTATTCATGCTTCAGTGAAGGTGGTAAAAATGAACAAAACAATTTGAAAGAATATTTGTCACTTGGAAAAAAATTTCAGCTTTAAAATCAAAATATATATGTCATAAGGAGAACCAAATGTTTCACAGTTTTCCTATCAGCTAAGAGAGACAACTAGATTTCCAACCACGGGTTGCTTTTCAGTTTTTAAAAATATTACAACTTTGAGATTTTAGTCTGAGATTTTGGCCAGTTTCTGGGGCTGAGGAAATAAATTGTAAGTCCATTGAATAGAATGAAACTACTTTTAATTCTACAGACAACATGGTACCATGGTTGAATTTCCCCCAAGAATGGAATTCAGAACATTTACAAGATTTGGAAATGGGATGGAAGATTCATGAACAAAAAAGTGAAAGAAAGAAAGAAAGAAAGAAAGAAAGAAAGAAAGAAAGAAAGAAGAAAGGAAGGAAGGAGAGAGAGAGGGAGGGAGGGAGAGAGAAAAGGAAGAAAGAAGGAAAGAAGGAAGGAAGGAAGGAAGGAAGGAAGGAAGGAAGGAAGGAAGGGAGGGAGGAGGGGAAGGAAGGGGAAAAAGAGAAAGAGTAAGGAAGAAAGAAGGGTGGGAGGAAGTGAAGAAGGAGCTGAGAACCTCTCAAGTCTTTCTTGGTAGGTGGCTCAGCATTGCTGGAATGGGGTTGTCTCTCAGCATTCTATTTCACCTCTGACACCTTGTGCATGCTACTTATTTATGTCCATCGTGTGTGAAGTAAAGATATGCTACACTTTGAATCTTGAATGTCTCCAAAGGTCAATGTGTTGAAGGTTTGTTCCTCAGCCATGGGACTATGGGAAAGCAGTGGAACCTTTAGAAAGCTGTGTCTAGTAGAAGGAAATTGGGTCTTTGGCAGTGTGCCCATGAAGGGGGCATTGGAAACCTGGCCCCTTCCTGTTTCTCTCTTTGCTTCCTGGCTGCCATAACGTGAGCAGTTTCTTCTGTCATACTCTGCCACCATAATGTATTGCCTCACTACAGGCACAAAAGTAATAAGCCAACTCACCATGGGCTAAACCCCTGAAACTGTGAGCCAAAACAAACCTTTCCTCCTTACAAGTTGATAGTCACAGGTATTTTGTTAGTAATGGAAACCTACACAGTTTTCTAAGGATCAAGGTGAAATGCTCTAAAATATATATTGCATATAACACATTGAATGTCTTCATAACTGTCAGCTGCATTCTTTCCTCCCCTGTTGAAATCACAACTATTCACTCTATTAGAAAAGCTACTTTTTTTTTTTTTTGGCTAAATTTTCAAAGAGAAATCTAGAGTGAACATTTTATTTATTTATTTTTTATGTTTTTTTTTTTTTTTTATTTCTGAAGACTGCATTTTGATTCATTGTACAACAAATGGGTACAAGTTTTCATTTCTATGGTTGTGCACAATGTAGATTCATACCATTCATGTAATCATACACATACATAAAGTAATGATGTGTGTCTCATTCCACCATCTTTCTTACCCCACACCGTCCTCCTTTTAATTCCCCTCTATGTAATCTAAAGTTCGTAAATTCTTCTCTTACCCCCCACCCTGCCACCCCATTATGTATCATCATCCAAGTATCAGAGAAAACATTCAAACTTTGGTTTTTTGGATTTAGCTTATTTCACTTAACATGATATTCTGCAATTCCATCCATTTATCTGCAAATGCCATAATTCTTTATGGCTGAATAATATTCCATTGTGTATATATGCCACAGTTTCCTTATTCATTCATCTGTTGAAAGGCATCTAGGTTGGTTTCACAATCTAGCTATTGTGAATTGAGCGGCTATAAACATTGATGTGGCTCTGTCACTGTAGTATGCTGATTTTAAGTCCTTTGGGTATAAACTGAGGAGTGGGATGGTTGGGTCTCAAATGGTGGGTCCATTCCAAATTTTCTGAAGAATGTGAAAAGAGAGCCTACAGAGTCGGAGAAAATCTTTTCCACATACACTTCAGATAGAGCGCTAATCTCCAAAATTTATAAAGAACTTACAAAACTTTACACCAAAAATACAAAGAACCCAATCAGTAAATGGGCCCAGGAACTGAACAGACACTTTATAGAGGAAGATACATAGGCAATTAATAAATATATGAAAAAGTGTTTAGCATCTCTAGCAATTAAAGAATTGCAAATTAAAACAACTGTAAGATTTCATCTTACTCCAATTAGAATGGCTGTTATCAAGAACACACGCAATAATTGATGTTGGCATGGATGGGGGGAGGGGAAGGCACACTTGTACATTGCTGGTGGAGTTGCAAATTGGTGCAGCCACTCTGGAAAGCAGTATGGTTAATCTACTTTCAACATCTGTCTGTAAATGTTATTGGCAAGGAGTATTTTTGTTACAAAATCATCTAAGTTATAGCAATGGGATGCTGAAAGATGAGAAGAAAATAGTAGAATGATTAAAATATTTTTTTTCAAGCATCCTCACTAGTTCATGATTACAGTTCTCGTCATTGTTCCAGACTTCACTGAGGACTGTCTTGTTCTGTTTGTGAACACCCAGGGAAAGTTCTGACTGCTTGTTTGAAGGTATACACATTTCTTTATTTTCTACAATTTTATATTTCAGTCATGGGAGTTAGAGTATACAGACCATCACTTCTATCAGCAAGAGTACTGTTCATAGTCATAGGGATATATGAAGAAAATCAGAAAATTCTTGATTTGCTTTCTCTTTCATACCAAACCTACCCATTCATTATCTGGCAACTTTCTGACACACCTCATTTTCCAAGTTACCTAAAGTCAGAAATAAATTTAAACTAAGCTAAATTACATAAATAATCTGGAGCTAGGCAGTAATATTGTCTTTGATGAGATTGTCACCACCGATTACCAATGATAATGTGTTCCGCTTCCCCAGATGTGAAGATCGAACACCTGGAAAACACCCAGGTAAGCATAGAAAATAAGTTTTATTTAATGAATAGTAACACAGACTTCTCTGCACAGAAGGCTGTCCAGAGCTGGGTGCCCTTAGGAGGGGGTGAGTCTTGTCCTTTTTATAATTTCCAGGTTTCTTACTTCTCATGTCCCCTCCCTTTATCTAGCCCGTGCAGTGAAAAGGCTGTAAGGGGAAATTCAAGGGGAGCCGGCTGTGAGGGACAATCTCCCCAGAGGCAGGTGACTTTTTCTGAAGGTATTTACGTTCCAGTGTCCTGAAGGTATCAACATTCCATTCCCCTTTGAAACAGCTTCCACCTACCTTTCCAACTCTATTCAGCTTCCATCTTCCCAACCCGACCAGATTCACCAATCTACACTAACGGCCTGACCTTCGTTCTTGCTTCAAGATCATAGGTCCCCAGCTGCATGACCAACCTTAAAACATACACTTTCTCAGTGTCACTCCCAACACACACGTAATGGCCAAGAGCCACAATCCTTCCTTTGTAACTGTGCGGTCATTTTGCCAGCAGATACAACTACACTGGCCAGGATCCTTTTAATTCTTCTGTATTTAAGTAGAAGCATTGGTTTCCTAATGAGAACCAGAGCAGGGTATGCTAATTTTCAGAAGCATCATTAAAAATTTTTCATCTAAAATCTGTTACTCCAAGGTATTTTTGTTTGGTTCAGAGCCCTGAAATTATAGTTGATGATCTATAATCTATTTATATATAAATATAGTTTATATATAAATTTATATATAAATATAAAATTTATATTTATTTATATATAAATATAGTTGATTTATATATAAATATAGTTGATGATCTATAATTTTGCTGTTTTAAAGACAACTTAAACAATTACATTTTATTTTTCATTAACTAACAACAATATAACATTAAATATCTCTATAATCCTTATAGCTCTTGCCTTTCCATTTCAAATGGTAACAACTGGCATTTCTCTTTGGGGATTCTGTTTTCAGTCATAAGCTCTCAGTATGATAATTGGTATTTGCCATCTACTTACTTTAGAGGTTCCTAAGATTTCCCCCGCCCCTTTACCTAGTGGACTAGAAATCTGTATCACTAACAGCTGAGATTCTGATCAATATGTGAATCTGAAGCTGATTGGATCTCAGTAAAGCTTAAACCAATATAAGAAACTGATTCACATTGCACACATTATTATTTTTCTGTAAGAAACCTAACGATGTTATAAGACTCAACATTACAGTTGGAGAGTAAAAGCTCTGGCTCCAAGGATATTTCTCATTGTGCTTTTTATGGGAAATAAAATGAAATAACATAGGGGGGAAATCATGTGGTTTAGTGCTGTTGAGATGACAACTTTAGCAAACAAGGTACGCTGCCATCCAGGAAGGCCAGAGCAGCATGAGGCAATGAGAATGTCTCTTCCGTCAGGGGGAATAAACTATAAGAGAAGAGTTATGATCCTGGCAGTAGTTCAAATCTCTTCGAGCCCTTAAAAGCAAAATTTTTTGCTTTTATCCCTTAGATTTTTGCCTGGATTCTATTAACTATACATGCATCTAAGTGATTGTTGAATAATTTCCTTTACAATTCAGTGCAGGTTTAACAAAGAATTAATACCCAACCAAGTTATTGAAGTTTTGCCTTTGCTAAACACTGTTATTAATTCATAGAGAGAAAAATATAGAAAATAATAGTAATTTAAAAATCTGCAAATATTGGAACACTTCATTGCTTTATACGAGTATCATAATCCAGATATACACTAAAGTTTTGATGCATATATTAAGGAATTTAAAACCCCATAAAATAATCTTAGAACAACCTTGTAAATGAAAAAGGGGGGGCTTCTTGTCCCCTTAAAATTAAGGTCAGAATGAAAATCAGTTTATCTAAAACTGATAATCTCAACATAGATCAGCAAATCAAATCAAAGAAGAAACTATGGAACTGGTCTTAGGACATATCCAAAACCATCAATCTTGTGATTGTATTGGACTTTTTTCCCCTGTGATTTAGAAGGAGGTATAACAAATTCCATTTAGTGGATACCCTTAATATTCACACATACAAAAATTATAAAAGAATTTGAAAAAAATATGAATCAAATTGGAGAAAATAATCTGGGAACTTAAAGTTATTTTATACTTATTTCTTAGGGGTCATGTTTGGATTGATACTATAAATAATCCAAGAAATGAAAAAGTAGTGTCTATGACATATCCAAAGCAATATGAATAGTAAATTGCTGCCATGATATGAACCATGCCAGAATGTTCATCTATTGACATATATATATATATATATATACACATATATATATATACACATATATATATATACTTTGTAAATTTAATGCTTATATGAATACTAAGCAATTCAGACAACAAATAAGGGGCAGAGAAGGATCAGCTATGTAAGGCTTCGAAGGCATTGCTCTCACAGCAAAAATATAGTGTGTCCTTGCAGGAAATTCTGAACAAATTCAAAGGTTGTGACTGCTGTCTCTGATTCTTGGGCATATGCACTAAAATCTGCATATAACGGTAAGAGAACAACATTGGCAGCAAGGCCTACAAGTCATGGCAATCCATATATTCAACAAAAACATGGTAATATTTGTAGTTGGAGTTTTATAAACTTTAGCTTTTGTAATTTATGACAGTGTGGCTTTAGGTTTGCAAAATCTTCACTGTATTAACTTCATCTCTTGCATTTTTCATGTAGACTTTTGTGTAGATAAAACATAGATTTTATTTTGCACTTCAGTTTTACTTACATTTATAATATTTAAGTCATTTAAATAAAGAACATATGTGAGCTTAAATTCCATTGCACCAAAGGGATGTAGAATTCATTTAAATTAATACTTGAGTTCAAACATGATATGAATTTACAAATTCATTGGAGGAAAAACAAAATGTAACATTTTAAGAAGCACTGAAAGGAAAAAGAAATTGAAACTGAGTCATTTCATACCCACTGCCAAACACAACAAGAAGATTTAAGGAAAAGTACAATGAAGTTGTTCAAATGATAGCACACATTTTAGATCCACAGTCTCTCTAACGTTAAACAAAATAATTTTGGTAAAGATGTGGAACGAGACAATATGAATACTGGTTCTACCAGTTTCTAGTCAGGTGACCTTAGATTAGGTCATTTATCCTACCTGTGATATCATTTCTTCATCTATAAAATAGTACCTGTCTCAGATCATGTACAAGTTAACAACTATGAACATGTAAAATGTGGTTGATTCAAGTCTTTCTGTGATTGTGATATATTCTCAATGAAATACCATACGTTTTTGCCCTCATGTTTTCAGAGAAGCTTAATAATTTTCTTCATTTTTATTCTTAACACTTCAGAACTTTATTGCAATTTTGCACACCCTTTGATTTTATAACTGGTAATGATCAACTCAGTAACTACTATTTTTCCCTTTTGATGTTAAACAACATTCTTTTTCCACCCTCCAAAATTTAATTTCCTATCATTTGTTTATGCTATATGTTAAGCATATAGCAAGCAGTAAATGAAGAAACAAAGACCATTATTATTTTTAAGTTCAATACAATATTACAACTTCTAACACCATTTTAAGCTAAGAATTTATGGCCTGAAAACATGTATTGAGTAATGTAATTTTATAATAGTATTCTAAAGCCTTGCTATTAAAAGTGTTTTCTGAAGACTAACATTAGCATCACCTGGAAACTTGTTAAAAATGCAGACTATCAGTTTCCACTCAAGACATAACAAAGCAGAATCTACATTTTCACAAGTTCCCACAAATGACTTATATACAAATTAAAATTTGAGAAAAACTACCTTAACCACTTTCCTTTGGTTGGCATCTTCCTTTGTGATCATTTAGTCTATTCGTTCAACAGGTATTAGTGTCCCTTTTTGGGTTCCTAAAACTCTTTCCTTCTAAGGGTTTGAGATTAGGGTTAATGCCAAGGGGAAATGTTGGTGTTGAATGACCATGCTAAGGTCTACAGACATTCACACCATAGCTTGGGATAGGGGAGAAGGTGAAAAACTAATCAAGAAAAACAATGCAGGGCAGGCAATACTGTCTATTTGGGGTGCTATTATATTTTTATATGAGAAGTGACTCATTACAGTTACAAGTACACTAAGAGCTTCCTCCAGGAACAAGGATAAAAGAAAGACATGACACCAAATACAGAATTTGTATGTTTTGCCCAGAGATATCTCAATGAACATATGAAAAGGAACAAAAATAATGTTGAAATGGAAACAAATTGAAGGGAGGATATCCATGATCTAGAAGATTTACTCTTTGAACAAAAAGGCCCTTCAAAAATATGGCTTCCCTTATGTATTTAAAATAACTTTATTTATAGCATTCATTCAACTAAATAATTCCATTTCAGAAGTTTTGTTTGGGGGACCAAATATGTTAACTTTTTATAAAAAAACAAATAGCTGGGCTTGATGGTGCACACCTGTAATCCTAGCAACCAGGAGGATCACAAGGTCAAGTTCAGCCTCAGTAACTTAATAAGACCCAGTCTTAAAATTCAAAACAAAAAATAATGAGATGTAACTCAGTGGCAAAGCACCCCAAGTTCGATTCCCCATTAAAAATAAGAAGAAAGAAAAATAATAGAGAAATAAAAAGAAAACAATTATAAAATACTTATGGCACTCTACATGACTTGAGGCAGAATCCAAGTTTGTTTATTCTTCAATATACCTATGACATAATTCAATATATATGTATGGTATATCTCAAAAAAAAGAAGAAAAAAAGAAAGGAAAGAGAGAGGAGAGTAGAGGCAGGGAGGAAGAAATAAGAAAGGAAAGCAAGGTGTATAAATAAAGATGTAATGAATGGATCAATATGTAATGAATGTAATGAATGGATCAAATGTAATGAATGGATCATCAATAAAGATGTAATGAATGGATCTTGAATTAAGTGGTTGGATTCATTCATCAGAAGCATACACTTCTTGAGATGAATCATAGCTATCTCACCAATAAGAGAAAATCCACTGAGATTATATTTCTTGGGCTTTATTAATAAGTAACAAACATTTAAAAATAAAAATATGATTTTATGTAAACATAAATATGATTTTATGTATTTTTATACTTGTATCTAATGAAAATGAAAAGTTGATGTGTATATCTCTATGCATCCCCCACACAACATATTTCTTTTTTTTAATTTATTTATTTTGATTCATTACACACAAATGGAGTACAACTATTGTTTCTCTGGTTGTACACAAAGTAGAGTCACACCATCTGTGCATTCATACATGTACACAGGGCAATGATGTCTGTCTCATTCTGTTATTATTCTTACCCCCCCACCCTGACCCCACCCCTCCCTTCCCTCTATGCAATCTATCCTTCCTCCATTCTTGGCTCCCTTCCACCCCGCATTATGCATCATCATTCACTTATCAGAGAGATCATTTGGCTTTTGGATTTTGGGGATTGGCTAATCTCACTTAGCATGACAGTCTCCAATATCTTCTACTTACCTGCAAATGCCATAATTTTATTCTTCTTTATGGCTGAGTAATATTTCATTGTGTATATATATACCACAGTTTCTTTATCCATTCATCTACTGAAGGGCATCTAGGTTGGTTCCACCATCTAGCTATTGTGAATTGAGCAGCTATGAACACTGATGTAGCTGCATCACTGTAGTATGCTGATTTTAAGTCCTTTGGGTATAGGTCAAGGAGTGGGATAGCAGGGTCAAATGGTGGATCCATTCCAAGTTTTCTAAGGAATCTCCACACCGCTTTCCAGAGTGGCTGCACCAACTAGCACTCCCACCAGCAATGTATGAGTGTACCCTTTTCCCCACAACCTCGCCAACACCTGTTGTTGCCTGTGTTCTTGATAAAAGACATTCTAATTGGGGTGAAATATTTCTTCTTGTTATAGTAGTCTCCCTATAATTGGATATTATAAAATGATACAGACAAGATTAATTAATGTTTGTTATGTAGTCCAAACCTTAAAACTTTACTGGTTGAAAGCATTTTAAATGAAGGCAATGAATACAAAAGAAAAGTTTGAAAGAGGTCAGAGTGTGTTCACTTAAATGCTTTTGTAAAGACGAAATTCCATCATCTCTCTAGTAATGTTTTCTAATATTATTGCTACTGTGCTCAGTTTTCTTCCACTCCATACTATAAATTAGATATGATTCTATTAATTCGAGTGTCAGAGACTTTACACTACAACTGTGCTTTTCTTGCAGTGTTTCTTTTCTTTGAAATAAAAATAAAATCGTGTACTGAAATTGTCAGTAATATTTCAAAGACTTTTTTTTTTTTTTTTTTGGTAATGCAGCAGATCTTACAGAGTTTAGAGGCACTAAACCCAAGTACCCTGGGTTCACAGCTTGAACTCTGATGTCATATTGTGCTTTAATCCATGAAACACTTTATCCCTTGCCAAATGAAATAAAAATTAGGCTACTTGCCTAAGTCTTCTTAAGACCTCCTAGGGAAGAGTGATGACTCCCCCTCTTTAAGGGAGAACAAGATGGCCCAGTATCTCCCAAGTTTAAGCCTCATTAGCTGGGATACTTAGTTCATTGTTAGGATTTTCTTATGACTGTTGCCAAAAGACTAAGTTATTTTATATCAACTTTAGAAACAAAAATCTAGGAGAAGATATCAGAGTGACAGAACTGTTTTGTTTTGTCACTAATCAATTCTCCGTGGAAGATGTTTGACTGGCACATACTAGATGCTTGATAAAACTCAGTGAAGGAATGGATGGATGGTCTGCAACACAAATCCTGATTTAGAATCTCATCTGAACTTGCTGGCATAACCACTCATAGAAGCTGGGTAAAACTAAACTGCAATCTAAAATGATGTGAGATCCAAGAGACATGGGTTAATGTAATGCATTAAACAACACTATGACCTCATTCACAAAACTAGAGATAAATGTCACATCAAGCCACTCAAGCAGAAATTCTTGTTCTTCAGGCAGTAACTCTGAGA
The DNA here is from genome assembly GCA_020662805.1 of Glaucomys volans. NCBI lineage: Eukaryota > Metazoa > Chordata > Mammalia > Rodentia > Sciuridae > Glaucomys > Glaucomys volans. The sequence goes on along the minus strand of JAJEJO010003788.1, from coordinate 395,641 downwards.
GACTAAAAAAACCTATGAAAAAAGAGCAAATCCCCTATCTTTCACATTGCAAAGTAGCAGCAATTCCTAATAGTGAGGCTCAGCAGCTTTTTGGGCTGATCAGGCTATTTTGGTGCTATATCAAGAGAAAATTTTGACAGTCTTGGCTCGCAATTTAACCTCCTTCAGAACGGTTACAATCTGGTGGGGGAATAACCATGGAATACTAAACATCTATCTTGTTTTAAAACCAGCCATTCTCTCATAAATAATAGCTGTATTTCATGCATGATCCTCTTTTTGTTCTGTTGCTACAAAAGCAGCCAACTAGGCAACAGAGGAAGCAAAAGTAAACTAACATATTCCCAGTTCTCTTGGCATCACTGATGAAAATGTCTATGATGCTCATGATGATCCAAAAGAAACCAGAAGAAAAAAACGTGTTGGCTTGTGTTTTTTAAGTAAAGTGTGTGTAACAGGAGAATGGGGCACGGAGAGCCAGTGTTTGCCAATTGAGAAGAACAAAGCTTGGAGGGAGAATGTTTTACAGCTCTGAAGCATGCTTCAGTTCATGGAGACGAAGACATGAGCTTTTAAAATATTTCTAACACTCAGAACTTGCTTTCACCATTTATCTGCTAGTAATGGTTGAATTACTTACTATATTAAAATTTATTTCTTAAGGAAGATTAGAAAGTATAAACCTTTCTCTCTGTAGATTAGAATAAAATGGGGTTTGTGACATATTTGTAAAATTGGTACTAAGAAGATTTATTCTTGTATCCTTTAATCTTTGCTCTCATGGAGCATATCAAATACTTTTCTATGGCCTAAAACCCGGAAGCCTAGTGGAGGGTTTTAACACACAGGTTTTCTTGAGGGAACAGTAAAGCTCTTTTGAAATACAGGCAGTCCAGGTGTTGTGCACTAAAAAAGCACCTGAAAAATGACTGTGCCCGCAAAAATGGTGCAAAGACATCTTAATGTTCAATGACAAAAATTAACAATTTTCCTGTGACCTTCTATTTTCCTTCTAACATTGAAATTCTCTTCCTGTCTTTTTAGAAAATGTACAGAAAAATAAACAAATAGTTAAGTTAGTTTTAGTACGTTGTAATTTCCAACATTACAAGATGGGTTTATTTGATTTAAAAGATGAGACTCGCCTCCTTCTTCTCGTGCCATGTAGCATGTGATATGGAAAGTGCATCTTTCATAGGCTTTGGAGATTGCCATACCCTTTTCTTAGTTTATTTCATCGCTTTCAGTTCCCAGGTTTTGAAGTGTCTCTAGGAGTTCCTTGCAGGTGAAGACTTTTGCTGGTGTCACTGACCCTGGGATGTCATTGTCTTCATCACAGCCACTTTCCTCATTTCCATCGACTATTTGTCTTCACTGTGTTCCTGGGCTGCAGATCAATGATCTCTTGGGCAGCGACTGTTTCAACATCCCTACATTCACCTGTTTCTTGTATAGCAGTTATATTCCATTCAGATCTTACTTCTGATGCTATCACTTGTTTCCTTGCTGTACTTTCATTTTTATTGGCCAATTACCTATTTTAACTTTCCATTTTTGTAAAGTATCCTGTGGATTTGTCACCGGGCTACAGAATACAGCAGAATTATACCCTTTGCTGTGTGTGTACTTTGAAAGCAGTGCCAAGGTTGGTCATTGATATTTACTCAGCAATTTGTGAACTGAATAGCTAGCAGCAAAGTTTGTGTTCTATAACCACATGAACTGTATTTCACCCACAGTTAATATGTCGTGGTAGATGAAATTTGAACTATGTTGTTGGGAAATGTGTTATTTAACTAAACCATGGTAACTAAAATTCACACATGTCAGATATGTGCAAATGAGGCCTGCTTTTACAGATAATTTTTATTGGGTCTTATTTTAAATGCTTTACATCTAAAGAATAATATGTTTTTAGATCTTTATCAAATAGCAAAGAGTGAGAGTCTGTAGGAGATATATAGCTTATTTTTAACCAAAGTTACACCTATGTAGAATTGCCTGAGTATTAATATTTCCCTTATTTATACACATAACTAATGAGAAAAGTATAAGTTAAATCAAGTTTGGCTTCACAGGATCAACTAGGGGGTCCTTTTTGGTCGAGGATTTTTGTTTTTAATCATTTTACAGATTCTCAAATGTAACATCATCAATTCGCCTGCATATGTGATGAGGTTGTGCAGAACCCACTCTTGTTAACTTAGCTCATAAGAAAATGCTAATTTATATTGAGAGATCTACCTATCCTCTACCAACACTTAGACAAACTCATTCTTTTTCCAAAGCCAAACTTATCCAGGCATGGGATGAAATCATTTATGGGAACATTAATTATTGGCTATAGAAATAGAACGTGGAGTTGAATCTCAAGGTATTTTTTAAATCAAACGCATTCAATTGTTTGTCTCTTGCTGTTTGAGACATATTTTTCTTAAGATCATAGATGCCAAATATAATTTGAGCACTGTTGAGTGTACATTTAAGGAGTCTGTTGGTATGCATTTCAATTTCCAATGCTCATTTGTCAACAATGTTCATAAGTGACCCAAACTAGTTTATTTTATGACATTTCCCTTGTAAATACTTGCACTTAATATTTAGTATGGTAATATTTCACATATATTTAAAATGACGGACACAGGAACCTTAATGTTTCTTTATCCTTCTTTTTCTTACCATTTTTTGTTTTTGTTACCTGTCTTTAAGGACATAAATATTGCTTCATTTACAGATTATAAAGTTTAGGATTCTCAGGGAAATATTCATAGATCACTATCTTGAGTGTATTTGCACTGGAAATATTTCCATCAGGATGTCACCTTAAATTATTGGTGTAAAGCTTCATTCATGGAATGAGTGTTTCCCTTAAAGGAAAACATAGAAAGTAAAATTTTCCAATATTTATTCCATAACAATTAGGGTGTGTGTTAATTAGACGTGTAATTTCTAATTAGTAATAATGCTCTTAAGATTAAATGATATATCAGAAACTAGTGAGGCAAATATCATATTCATAAACTTTTAATCCATGTTCTACATTTTGAGGAAATTTGGGCTGGGAAATTAAAACAGAATATAAAATCTCCTTAAAACTGAATTGTAAACATCTTTCAAAACGAGTGTTCCCACCACATGCTAATAAATAGATCATGTCAAGCCTATATTTGCAATCTCATAACGGCAGTTGCCAGAACAGACTTCTCTGGTGTTCATGGATACAGCTCTCAGAGTATCTTGAACAACATGATGTATATTCTGACATGCTCTATTTCAGAAGTCCTTTGTACTCTGTGCTCAGTTTTCTGCTGACAATTTCCCCTCCAATTTTTTCACCTGGTTACTAGATGATCAATACCCCTGACAGAAAAAGAAGAAATTAAAATATATATATATATATGTATTCTAAAATATATATATGTATATATCTATATCTTATCTTAAAATATATCTATGTGTATATATATTTTAATTTCTTAATTTCATACATATATATTTTAATTTCTAATCCAGTATATATACTGGATTGAGGAGGCCTCATACAGGTACTTAATAATGAAAAGGCACAGAGCTGATTATTTTCCTATTCTGTGTTTATATGTTATTTTTAACCATCATATTTCCTTTTCCCAGTTGAAGGATGACATTTTAAATTAACATATAGACCTGTCTGTTCAAAAATACTGGTGACACCTTTTTTCGTTACTCTAATAATTACTTAAGGCTGATGTAAGAACACTTCCCACCAGACATCACCAAATATGCCCAACCTAGTTATGTTTCCAGAGTGATTTTGTTACTGCAACATGATTAAAATGCCACATTAAATATGCAAACTCTATAAAATAGATTTCAACAGATGAGAAATGCATTTTAATAATACATGACTTATTAATCTGTGTATTCTTTCTGAATGAAACTCAGAATATACCTTCAATTCATGGAGATTAGCTATACCTTTTATACTTATTTTCTTTACTTTAGTTAAAAAATTTTCTTTTCAGGGTCAACCAAGACATGGTTCCTGTCTACTAATCTATTTTAGCTTCATAAATTAAATTGAAAAATCATTTGATAGATTGAAATTTTTCAGTTATCCTAGTATTTTTTGAGTTCTCATTTTCATTCAACAAAGAACAAACAAGAATCAGTATTAGAAAAAACAGAGTTCAGAAGTTTGCTATTAATTTTTATTTAAACAATATAAAATTGTTTCATCTATTTACTTAGGAATCTACATACAGGTAGAGCTCTGAACACAAGTATTTTTGCAGCAACATAAAAACAGGGTGAAAGTAAGAACTACTACTTGTCTATATAAATTTACAATAGGATTTTTTTGTCAAAATGATTTTTGAGAGAAATAAATGGAAATCTAGAATGAGAGGTTACAGAATATAAAGAGATAAGCAATTCATGTAAATTTCAGTTTAAAAATTAAACCTCAACTTAGAGTAGTATTAATCAAAGGGTGTGAATGGATAAAACCTACATTACATCTTGTTGGATGCCAGATAGGGTCACCCCATGAAAGAAAGTCAATTATTCACAATAACCAAGATATAGAAACAACCTAAAGAAAGAAAGGTGAAGCAAATGGATCATTTACGTACACCAGAATGTTAATTATATATTATATATACTGTTTTACATATATAGTATATATTATACTCAGTCTTACAGGGAAGAAAATCTTGCGACTTGCAACACAGGATAAACCCAGAGGATATTATGCTAAGGAAAATAAATCAGACACTCAAAGAAAAATATGTGGAATCTGAAAGAGTTTAGTTTAAAGAAACAGAGGATGGACAGTTGTTGCCAGGGTCTGCGGTAAGGGTGAAGCAGGGAGGTAGGTTATAGGGAATGAAATTTCAGTTATGCGAGATGGTCAATTCCTAGAGATCTACTTTAAGGCACAGTGCTTATAGTTAACAATTCTGCATTGCTTACTTAAAAATTTGATATAAAGGTGGATCTTAAGTGTTCTCATGATACACACATACAAAAACTAATAACCAATAGCATGTGGGTGTCAGCTTTTGTAGGTAATAAATATGATTATCACATAGATTGTGGGACTAGTTTTAAGAATATATGCTTGTCTCCAAACTCATTGAGTTACATAGTTTTTATGCATTATATACACAGTGCTTTTTGTATTTCAATCAGACGTCAATAAAATGGTTTAAAACTTACTGAATTAAAAGTAGAAAGTTAAAAAAATTGATAAAACAATTGAACTCCTGACTCCTGCCAGTCAGTATCTGGGAAATAATTAAAATAAGGTATAAATGCTTTATTTCAGATATAAATAACAAATGTAATATAAAGGTAAGATAGGATTTCATAAGAACAGAAGATTTGCAGTACAGGAAAGTGATATAGGAAATACAATCTTTCAATGTATTCCAAAATTCACCATATAAAGAATCATCCTCTTCTATGTCATTATACACAGATGATATTTGGTTAAATGTAAAACAAAACCAAACCAACAAATGTCACAACATTTCTTACAGTATCACCACCACAGTAATCATTTATCCCTTGTGATTGCCAATGTCCTCTATATATCTATCTTGTATTTAAGTCAGTTCCCAAACTATTGTCAACAAAATAAATTGTATGTTTGAAGTTTTAACTATAGGACAATAAGATATGGGTATTTCTTTTATTTCATATTATATTGGAGAGTTTTTATACCATCACTACTTCTTTAATAAAACAACATTTGGCAAAAGTGTAATGATTCCCAATCAGAAAGTTGTTAGGTGTACTTTTTGCAAAGTAATGAAAGTTCTTCCTCTGGATTTCATAACAGGAATGTACAAATTATTTCATAGGATTGTTTTCTTTATTACATACCAATACATATATCATTGACAATGTAACTAGAAATAATTTTCGTGTGTGTGTGGTGCTAGGGCACCATGGATGCTAGGCAACATAATCTTTACGGAGAGGCTAATTCAGTTTGTGTCTTCTGTTTACTCTCCTCCATTCCAAACATTGACTATATCCTTTGACTGTCATTTTAATAGAATATTAACACGGGACAAATGATCCTGAGTTTGCCTAAAATTTAATAACTTGCTTTTATTTTCTACTTCTGAAATCCAAATTGTTTCATTGATTCTGATTTGATTATATACCTTAACACACAAAGTAGCCATAGTTACTTGACAATAGCATTAGAATTAGTGCTAACACTTGGTAGAATATAGTATAATAAATTACTAATTGAAATTGTTTATAAAAAGAGTCCTTTGAACATTGGCTACTAAGCGAAGAACGTTATTACTGTAGCATATGTCTATCAGATTACTAATTTTTGAAGATTTTGGTTATATTTCTCACTAAAATTCCAAACTTGATGTTCTGAAATATGTTAAATACATAGATAAAATATTCTTTTATCTATAAAAGAATATTTTATATCTAAAATATTCTTTCAATTTATTGGTAAATTTAATTTTTTCAGGTTTACCAATGATAGAAGTATCTTTCAAATCTCTATAAATTTTAATTTACCAAAATGTTGTTTCTTCTCCACTTAAAAAAACACATTTAGAAACTATTGTGTTTCACATGTCATCATATTTGAAAATGATAAAATTTGATTCATGACTATTAAAATATCTTACTATATACATTTTCTATGTGATGAAATGTACCTTAAATGCCTTGCTTATTTTTTATATATTGTCTTCAGAAATCTGTCATTCTAAGCCTTTCTTACTCTGGTTTCCTTTGTTTATCTAAAATATTTTCAGGTCATGGTGATTATACTACTCATGTGTTTTTTTTTTTTTTAAACCCATGGGTCTTGGATTTTGTTACCTATCAAAAAGTGACATTTTTCTACGTGTTCTAGATTCTTATTTATAGATCAGTTCCTGACTGGCAGATTCAGGGCAGCATTAGAGAATTGCGTTCTGATTTATTGAAATGCTATGAAAGAATTAGTCATAAATGTGAGGGAGGGCTATAGATCATAAGTAGCACTTATTTTGATATCTCAGTCTCACTCTTTTCTAATAAAAATCCCCTCAACAACCTAATTTATTAAATTTGTACTGAATCTAGAATTTCCAATGTGCTATGTTCACACCTTATGGAAATAAATAAGAATTGGTTCTTGCCACCAAGGGGTTTAAAGTCCAAAGAGGATGAGATATTGTACAGGACGAACTTTAATCAGAGACTTTTAAATAAAAGTTGACAAGTTGGGAAGATCACAGAGGGGATGGGTATAAGGTACATTTGATATTTGAGCTTGCCCTTATATGGTCATGTAATCTTTTGACAGGTAGAAAGAGAAAACATGGGAGGAAGAGCAAAGATGGCTTTAAAAAACATTAAAATTTTTTGGAGATGTGTCAATTCAAATTCTACAACAGGGAAAAACTCAGATGCAGAAGATGGCCTACAAGACATGTATTGGAGGATAAATGGGCGGGAGCTATAGAACACAGGGGGAACCATGACATTAATGCAGGTCTTGTATCTGTGAAAGAAGAGTGATCAAGGAAGAATCAGATAAGAAAAGGCTACGAAAGCCTTGTTCAGGCTGATGGGGCAACTGAGAGTGGATGTCCCACCACTAATGCTGGAGTCACTATCAACCTTTGGTGGGAAACAGCCAGGGGAAGCATGATTTCAATACTGAAATGTTGCTTCTGAAATCTGTGAACAACTACCCTTCTATGACCGGTTTGAAGGAAATTTTGAGTGGCAGATGTCCACTGACATCACATCTATCTGAAGAAATACCAAATAGTTCCATTTGACTAGAACTTGCAGACTATAACACAGGGAAGGGACTGGGACCACAAAATGAAGGGCCTGAAATGTATAGATTAGGAATATGTTTCTAAAAGTAAGACACTGAAAAATTTAGACTTTTATACAGAAATATCACTTAGAAAGAATTGTCATTTAGGACAATATCTAAATCCATTTACCTATATATGTTTTTTAGGGGAGCATGCTAGCTACACAAACCCACTTAGTACCTGCTATACCGATTCAACTGAAAAATTACCTAGATGTTGATAGGAATGACTGAAATGCAATGTTAGAGAAACAGATTGACAGGAGAATCAAAGATAATACACAAGATGAAAGAATGGAATAATAAAGGTTCTAAGTATATATCTAGATTTCTCAGTGTTTATGCTATCCATTCATTCATTCTACAACTATTTATTCTATTATGTGCTAAATATTATTTTAGATACTAGTGATATGTCAAAGCCAAAGGAAATAAATATTTCTTCAAAAAAGAGAAAACACAAAAATCCCTTTTTTAATGGAATCCACATTAGAATGTGGTAACATTGAAAGAGAAAAGTAAAATTTTATCATGCGGTAATAATAGTTATGAGAAAAAAATAAATCAGAGCATGCAAGGGAACAAGGAATGCCAGGGAAGTGAGAGGAGATCAGCCTTTATCAAGTAATGATGTAAAATGAAGAAACAAAAATAGCTGGAAACCCATTACCAGATTTTACCAGTGTAATGGATTTCTAAGGGAGAGCAAAAGGCAGAGGAACCTAAAAGGGCAAAGTCCTGAGGGAGTAGCATTTCTGAATTCCTGACCTGTCCAGTAACAGCAAGGAGGTTGGGGAATTTGGAGAAAAGAGAGTGACAGGGAGCAGAGTGGGAAACAATTCCAGAGATCCATGCATGATGATGGTTAGGAATTGGGTTCAGGTGTCTTTTAGGACAATACCCAATTAAAGGCTGTTTTTTAAACTTATGAGTCACATTCTCTGTCTTCAATTTTCATTCTGTTAGGAGGAAAATAGATTGTATGAAAGTATGTTCATAAGCAGGACAATCCCATATGGAGCTCTTCCTTTATCAGCAAAGAGATTTTAATGAGGAATGTAGGGGGAAGAATTCAGACTTTGGATATATTAATCAGACATACTCAGACATTAAAAACTGTTACCCTGCTATATTGTGTGTATTTAATTCTCAGTTTGGAACAATCATAATAAACATATGTCACATGTTACTTTGAGTAAGAAATAAACTCTATGTTGTACATACATTGAGAGGAGCTTGTAATATGTCTTGAATAAATAAGATATTCTATCGATCTTTTTCCAGCAGTCTTCAGAAAAAGAGTTTTGCTGTATGAGATTTTATGATCACTTCTATTAACAGTGTCATAGGAATTAAATAGGAGTTTGCAAATGCAGATGCTTCCGTCAAAAATGCTGCTCCTTTCCCTTAAAGTTTAGTTCTCGGTTTAAGCAACAACACTTCAGCTGAGAAATCCTTCCTGACTGAGCACGGCCACATCACAAACTTCCCTGTCGCCACTTTGTGCTCCTGTGGCCCTCTCTGAGTGGCCTTGCCATGACACCTAGTGCTTTCCATTTCTTGCTGATTTAAACTTCTATCTTCTCCTCAGCTCAGTAGCCCTTAGCTGAGCAGCCTGGAATGAGATCTCTTCTTCTGCTTCATTATACAGCTATTTGATTTACCAATTAATGATGCATGTTTATAGTTATTCACATATTAAAAAGGCATAGCTTCTCATAAATTTACTGAACCTTATCCATTATCACAAATTCAAATACCCTATTATGCTAAATTTCCATACATAAACTCTCTCCCAAGTAGAGATTTTTATTTATTACCATCTCTGAGCTATCTGTAACAGAAACAATGGAAATAAAGAACATAGGGAAGATTCTGGCACACAGGAAGTGCTCAACATGTTCATAGCCATCATTTCTTTTTTTGAAACATTGAGAGCCAAAATGTTTTAAGTGCAATATTGCAATATTTAAGTTGATAAATGTATTTGCTTATTTTAATTTTTCTTTTAATTCCAATTTGATTGAAGTTTTTATATAAAAATTAAATGTAAGCCTGGCATGGTAGTGCACACCTGTAATCCCAGTGGCTCAGGAGGCTGAGACAGGGGGATCATGAGTTCAAAACCAGCATCAGCAAAAGTGAGGAACTAAGCAACTCAGTGAGAATCTGTCTCTAAATAAAATACAAAATAGGGTTGGGACAGTGACTCAATGATCAAGTGCCCCTGAGTTCAATCCTTGGTACACTGTCTCCCCAAAATGTAAGTGCCTAGGGGCATAGCACAATGATAGAGAATGTACTTAGCACTTGTAAGATTCTAGGTTCAATACCTACCATAAACAATTAATTAATAATATATTCCAAATATTTTTGTCAATTCTTTTCAAAATCTTCCCATTTCTAAATTTATGTTATTGAATAATGGGGCTGTCCATTGTTCCACAAATAACAGTAGTAGTATAGTTTTGACATATAATAATATTCTACTTTTTTATTTATTATAATTATTGACTTTCAATTATTATTTCCTTGATTAGTGAAAAAACACATTTGGACAATCCTAACTAGAGAATTCTGATGGAATATTTTACTTTTGTTAATAAGGAAAGGGATGAATATTGTTGCAGGATTTTTGGGATTTTTTCCATTCGGAGAAGAGAATGCACTGGTTATGTATAAACATACAGAACAAAGGACATAGGTATAAAGTATGATAGAATTTACTTCAATTTGAAAAGGGAGAGAGAGATTTTAAGAGCCTTTCTGGGAAGTGTCTATCGTAATTAAGAGAGTGACAATGATTCTGCTGTGCTTCTGGGAAGAATGAGCTGTTACAAGGGAGAGTTTAGAGCAGGAGATGGCAAAGCAAGGTTGAAATCCTAGGTTTTTCACTTCTCTCCCTTATGAAAGTCAGATTTTAAAAATCACACCTTTTATTTTAGACATTAATTGAATTAATTTAAATGTTATGCTATATGTGAATTAAAAGTATATGCAAATTTAAAAGTGATGCCCTAGAATCTTCCTATATTCTACCTAGTGAGCACTAATAAAAAGCCACATGTCTGTTTCTTTCATTTTGTTTATGTCAAGTCAGAATATTCCCAGTTCCTTTCCTCTTCTTTATTCATTCTTTCACAACTGACCTAAATAACCTTCATCTTTATGCACCTACAAGAACAATAATCTTGTTCCCCAGAGAAAAACAATTGTACTAGGTTTAGGATGACTGAGAAGTTTGAGGCAAAGAAAACTATTTCAAAAGAAAGAAAGAAATGTTAAAAAATGATAGATGAGGTGGATTTTATTCCTTGGTGTCATGAAATAGTTTCATCATTTGGCCATCTGCTCCTAAGAATTTTATTTTAAACAAGAGCTAACATTGTTTTTTCTTATCTGTATCACACTAAGACACTAAGGGATTGCAAATAGAAGTATTCATGACAACTGATCCATTCCCTATTGGGAGGACACATGGCACCTGAAGAATGTGTATACTTAGGAGAGCAAATCCTATCTCCATCTCCATCTTACAGAGTGTCTGGTAAGGGACCAGGGGATTCTGCTTTCAAGTGCAAAAATATGGTCTGTGGATGTCACTTAGAGCATTTGCCTAGCATGCCGGAGGCCCTGTGTTCCATCCCCAGCACTGCAAACAAAACAAATAAAAACAACCCCAAGTATAAAAATAAACTAATATATGTTGAGAACCAGAGTCCCTATAGAAACATTTTAGGTTCTTCTTTGGAGTTCAAAAGAATATTTTGCATGTTTATGATAATAAATCTATATGCTTCTATAAATCATTTTTACTTTTATAAATTATACATTAAAGGTAGATTAGGCTATAATATAATCTTTCATTTTTTCTACAGTTGAATAGAACTATTCTATAGCACTTGTTGGATTTTCTTGCCCCAGATAATATTAAAAAATGAAACAACTTCCTGAAGAATACTTCAGGAAATAAATATCCTCTTGAATTGGTTTCAGGACAAAGCTACCTTGTATTGAATTTACTCTATAACCTTTGCTACTATAAGAAAAGAGACAGACAGAGATAGAGACAGATAGAGAGACAGAAAGAAATAGCATCTTAGACCATCCCAGCTGCTACATGACAAATGTCATAGATAGTGGGGTTTAACAACCATTGTTTATTTCTAACAGTTCTTGAAATTGGGAAGTTCATGTCTGGTGGATTTCTCTTCTTAGACATCCAACTTCATGCTGTGTCCTTACATGGTAGAAGGGCTAAGAAGGTTCACCCCTCATCCTTTTATAAAGGCATAAATCCTATTCATAAAAAGAGCAATCATAAGCAAAAGGGACCCACCTCCTAATACCATCAAGGCAGGCAGTAGGATTTCAACATATGAATTTTGAGAGGACACATTCAGTCTATAGTAGGTAGATAGGTAGAGAATTCTCATTTAATGGGATAATGTTAGGGATATGGGCCTAGATTTTCCTCAGGAAGGCAACAGCAGAACTGTTGTGGAACCAGAAGAGTGAGACCTCAAACTATACCATTAGAAATTAAAACCTCATAAGCAACTTCAGAAAAAAATTACATTGAAAATCCATGTGCTTATTATTTATTAAAATTGGTAGTAGTAGACATTAGCATCCAAGAAAACTTCACATCTCAAAACTAGATACATTTACCAAACATATTTTATTACACATGGAATAATTTGGAACAAGAGATTGGTTAAAGCTATTGCATAATTAAAGTTGAGAATGTGAAGATATGATTCACTGATTTTCTTTGCCAGAAAGTTTAACATTATAAAGATCTCCTGAGATTTATATATGTTAGCTTCAGTTGATAGCCTTAGTTAGATATTATACTACTTTACATTAAAGAAGTTTCTAACAGTTTTCATCTTTTCCCTCTGTTGCTCATAATATGCAATGTCATGTTTTTCTGTAACATGCTTTTTTTTAATCCTAAAAATTCATTGGAGGTGATGGGGATTATGTTAATGAACCATATCATAATCTCCAAGATGGTATTTTTGTTCTTGTAACTTCTCTGCATTTAAATTAATTGGACACATGCATTTCAGTAAAAGCAAATATGAAGTGATTGACAGCATGAACCAAAGCTGCTTTTATTAAGATGGGTCTTGATACTTACTGTCAGATTGCATAGATCAACATTCATGCATGAGAAGTAAAATGGTTGTCTGTGGCAGATATTTGTCAAAATTAAATTGGTCAACTTTATACTGTCTCATGTACAAAATAAACCATTTTGATTACTTTCAGGTGTGTTCCATTACCAAACTTTCTTTGGAATTTCAAAACCCTTTGATACTTGATATACAATATTACATCCTAACATTATTGAAAATATTACTTTAAAGAGGCAGGTCAGTGAAACTATGATAATTTTCCAGACCCATTCACCTTAACTTTGTTCTAGAATAACATTTCTCAAATTGTCATTCCCAGATCACTTGCATAGGAATAAACAATGAGTAATTTATAAAAATTCAGATCTTTAGGCCCTACCCCCAAATATTTGGGCATGTATACATAGCAATCAGCAATTTTAGCAAGCAATATGTTTGATAATTATTGAGGGTTAAAGCCTGGGTGCAGATGCTGTGACTTGGATTTTATTAAATTTATTGGGCATCTTTAAATGTACTTGTGTAAAATCAAACTATTTTATTCAAGAAAATATGCCATTCTACATGTTGTAAATCATTATTTTAGAAGTATTTTTGTTGTTGTTCTTGTTGTTGGAAGAGCAAAAATGCACTAAAATTATTGGTCCCTGATATTCTATACCTTGATTGGATCTATAAAGCTGTAATAAATATTTGTCAAGCAATACAAATACTGAAATTCATTTTTAATTTTAGTATTTACTTTTATATTATTACATAGTAAAACACATGCTATAGTATAGAAATTTTGGAATACTTACCATGATGTTACCACTATTATTTGGAAATATATTGCATAAGTCATTCCCTCTCTGACCTTGGATTCCTCTATACAGAACTTCACCCCCTGCTAGCCACATTTTGGAATTTCTATCCTTATGTGGTCATATAGAGGTGAAAGACAATGCTGTTTCTTCACCCATCAAACCATTTGAGGCTAACACCCCTATAACAAAGTTTAGCAAGGAAAAGTGAATGTATTTGTGGAACCACTGTTTTACACGACATGGAAGCTTTCAGAAATGAAGACCCCAAGCCCCAGAGAAAACTGTATTTTTATAAGCATCATGCAGAAGTGTGATTGGAGAACAAAAGAGTATGTAAGTCAATGTTAATGAACTGTGGGGAATTTAGCAGGGCCTACTTGTTCATATGCTTCTCTGTACGTTCCTGTCTTCATTTCTTTCCTCTGGATATAGGGCAAGACCTATAATTGGAATTATAGGGACCTTATGATTAATTTTCAGGGTAGGGAAGTAGGATACATCTTTTTATGACCTCAGGGGACAATGGTGGGAGTCATTTAGAGAGTGATCTATGGATCTCTCAGTTTCCTTCAGCTTAAAATATTCAGTCTTTCAAGGTGCCATAATTTGGAGTACTAGGTTCTGAACCCTATAATAGATACCTAGAGGTCATCAGCTGTGCGTCAAGTATATACATCAAAGGACTAAACCCAACTTTATGCAAATCTATACAGCTTTCAAAATTACTCAGTTGTATTATTCATATTGTAACTTTTATAAATTTTCTAAGATTTATCAGGCTATTAAAACCTATGTTTTCTTAAGTACTCTTTTAGTACTGGTTAATTTTTTTTAAATTTTGTGTTGATATTCTTTTGACAAATTTGTTTTGTTTCTATAAGAATATTAAGGTAAGTTTTCTATACAAATATTATGACATTTTTAGCTTTTTAGATAGATATTACTAAATTACTTTCACCACTGTATAAATTTGTAGTTCTACCAAGTTTGTGCTGAGTAGAAATTATTGATAATTTTAAATATTTAATATGTTGTCAACTTAAGAGTCATAAGTGATACTACAGACTGATATCCATTATCTGTTTTTTTTTCTTTTGTGATTTGGAGAGTGGTAAGCATTCATTTAGGCCTAATAAAATATCACTTTCAATGGTTAGGCATGCAATCTAAATCACTAAACTATTAAAATAAAATTGATTATCCTACTACTGTTGCACAATTTGAGTCTTCCTTTTTCTCTATTATGCCTAGAGATGGAGGGAGCATGCAAAGAAGTTTGATTTTCTTTAACGAGAAAAATCTCTGAAAATCAACCTTCCTTGATCACTCCCTCCATCTTCAGGCATAATAGAGATACAGGAAGATCCAAATTATGAGCCTTGTTTGTGAAGTTAGCAGTAATGAATATGACAACCTGAGGGTTCTGATAATTGCCTCGATTTGCTTTTATTAAAATATATTCCAGACTACCCTGAGTTTAGGAACTTGATAAAAATATGGACAGTTGATTCAGACCTGCTGAAATGGAATCTCTGGAAGGTAGGGGCAAAAGAATCTAAATTTTAACATTGCCTGTATGGAAACTGTGATTTGAGTAGGAATGCTTTGGGGGGAAATATTCAAGAATACCAATTTCTATGTAATTATTAGATTTTACATTCAGGAGCCAAATTGAGCAAATAATTAGAAATACCTACTACAGATCACAATGTTTTTTGTAAAACGAGCTATTAAGATGCATAATTTACAGAGGAAAATATACATTAAGCCTGAAAATAATGATTTCAGATGTCCTCTGTATAATTTAATCGGTAGCAATTGCAATGCTTAGATGAAATAGCAAAGTTCGACATAAAGCAGTTGATTTGCTTATTCTATGTAATCACTACAAACAAGCACAGCAGGCAGATTACTGAAACAATTGAGAGACTGAAGAGGAGAGTTAAAAAATAGTAAAGACCACTTTCCTGCAAACTGTAAGATATTAACACTTCAGTGAAAATACTTCAGTGAAAGGCTGTTTACTTTTCTATACATTCACTCTTACTGATTTCAGATGTCTGTTGACAGATTTAAATGAATTTTTTTTTAATGTGTGAAGGAGAAATGAGCCTCTCCTTTTTCTCAGAGCAGTGATACTAGGCAGTATTTAATGTCAACTTGAATTTAAACCTCATGATTGGTGTCTTTAAATTTCTTTTTGGTAGGTGTATACAATCAAGTGGTAATTTTTTCTTACCTTAGTCCATGATGAAATAAAGCAGTAACATATTAGCCATTAAAAACCTCTCTACCAAAAACAACCTGATACTATTTATTTATTTACTTATTTATTTATTTTTTTCTTGGTATATAGTGCATTTATTATTATTTTTTATTTATTGATTCATTGAACACAAATGGAGTACAGCTATTGTTTCACTGGTTGTACACAAAGTAGAGTCACACCATCTGTGC
>JAJEJO010003788.1:319674-369121 GCA_020662805.1 Glaucomys volans | reverse complement strand
AACACACACATTATTCTGGGCTTACACAGGGTCAGAATCATCCATATCACTGTCTTCTACTGCACACCTTATCCCACTGGAAGTTCATCAAGGGCAATAACATGCATTGAGCTATCTTCCCCTATGATAGCAAGACCTCCTTCTGGAATACCTTCTGAGGGACCAGTCTTAAGCTATTTTACAGTTAACTTTTTTTTTTTTTGTAATTAGAATGGGTATCATCTAAAATAACAATAAAAATTATAGTATGGTAACTGCATAAACCGGGAACATCATCTCTTCATATTTTTATCAGGCTTTACATGCTGTACCTAATTGTATGTGCCATATGTTTTTACAACTGGCAGAGCAGTAGGTTTGCTTACATCAACGTTATTAAAAACACATAAGTGATGTACTGTTGTGCTTCATAAGGATGGCTGTGATGTCATTAGGCAATAGGAATTCTTCAGCCTCAATGTAGTTTTATGGGACCTTTGTCTTATATGCAAGCCATCATTGATCAAAACATTGTCATGTAGCACATGATTATATGCGGATCCATGAGGAATTGTGGAGGGATATTCCAATACACATCAACTGGGTGGTGACTGAGGAGAAGATGGAATAGTTCTATATTACTTGTGATGTTCTATTTGGTTTTGGATCTGTGAATGTGGCTTTCAGAGTGGTTTATGTGTACTAATTTAGGAAATAGAACCTAAAAGGAGTATTTGAATTCTCTCATATTACTGTTGCATTGTGATTATTGTCAGATCCGTGGTACTGGCAGTGAGGGTGAAAATGAAGGGATTAATAAAAGTCATTTCAAAACAAGGCAAAAACAATATCCAGGTCTGAGAATGAGCAGCTATAACAAACAGGTGAGAAAAAAGTAATCAAAAGTGTTTATTTCTGAAGTGTCATGACAGAGGGAAAACTGAAGGAAACAAAACCAGAAACAAACAAACAAAAAACCCCCAAGTGTGGGTGGTTACAAAGTGACTAGATTTGACGTTTAGCTATTTCTAATATGTGAGAGTGTAGGGAAATTATTTCATTTTCCACTTCCATTTCCTCCTGGGTAAAATAAAAGTAATAATTCATAGAGTGCAGGGCTACTGTAAAAAATCACAGGGAACAAAGCACAGGACCTAACCATCGTGTATGATAGCCTTTGTCCTGTGGAGAGCAAAGTGGGGCTCAGACACTTTGCATGGCTGGCCTCAGGAAGTCTTTCAGTAACATGTGGAGAGGTTTGCTCTCCTCGTGACTTACAACAGAGAAGGTCCAGGGATGTGACAACTGCCTAAGTCATACAGATAATGAGTGGCACTCTTGGAATTCATAACCAAGTCTCTGACTTCAGAGCCAAACTTCCTCCGACCCAGCTCACACTCAGTAGACGGAATTTCTCCTCTTTACAAAGTGTTCATCAGACTTTTTGAGGACATAGTGAATCGAGTAGGCAGTCATCTCAGCAGAAAAATAAAGCAAAGCAAAAACAAGAGCAAATAAAAGAACCAAAGGACATCCATATAGAAAAATGTGAATTTTATGAATGCTCTTGAGGTAGTAAAAACCTCTGAGGAGCTTATAACTTCAACAGTTATTCCTACAGAATTGAAAAAAATATATTCATTAGGAAATCAGTGCAGCAATAGAAATGAAGCCATCCTTTCATTCAAAGTATTTTCCTCTGTTAAGCTTCTGTGCTATTCTATTTGATTAGGCAAGTATCTGGTAGATCCATTTGTGTCTTGAGACCCTCTTGGGCCCAGATCCTCTTTTCAAGATAGCTACATGACTATACTCTTTCTTGTAGAATTAAGGTCTCTGCTTAAATGTCAGAGGCCTTTCTCAAGGGCTTCATCAACAATCACCCTCTATAACATATTGCATTCTACACCCAGTGGTATTTTTCTTTCTAACACTATAATTAATTGACAGTTAATCTTACTTTTGCAATTTTTTTTTCTGATCTCCCCATTAGAATGGGACACCTAGAATAAGGCCAGCACACACTAAGCAGTTGATTTCAATTGTATAAGTGAATAACAGAGTTTCTAGAAAGCCCAACATGTGCATGATGGTGCAATTGAACTTACTGTTTTAGGTAAAGGAGAAAAGAACAAGAGGAAGGGGGTGGAATTAGTGTGAATTTGTGGTTCAGGGTGCTTGAGTTACCCCATGAGAACTCATCCTTGCTGAGGAAAAAGAGGAAGAAGAAAACAGCACAGAGTTAGTTGCAGTTATAATTTCATTAATGCTGTAGTTATCTCATAAAATGCCCTTACACACTTTTTCCTCCAGAAATGTTGAAAGACGCCTTTAAAACATAAAAGCTACACCTTAAAAATAGGGAGATTTTACAGTATGTGTGACAGACATCATTGCCCTGTGTACATGTATGAATGCACAGATGGGGTGACTCTACTTTGTGTACAACCAGAAAAACAATTGCTCTACTCCATTTATGTTCAATGAATCAAAAAATTAAATAAAAAAAAAATTTCACCTGTAAAAAAATGAAAAAAAAAAAAATAAAGCCCAATATGCAATTTTAAAAAAAAAAAGGGAGATTATATGTGTTTACAATTATCAGAAAGCCGTCATCTATTTTCAGGTTAGCTGTATTTGGTTAGTTCCAGAATATAGGCTTCTCTGTGCCCAGAGATGCCTTTATCTCCAGCTGAAAGCCCTTTTCAAAAGCGTACTAAGGTATAGAAAGCTATTAATACAATTATTTGTTACCGTTTGAGGGTCAGAGGTTAGCCAGTTATACAGAGTTTCTATTTAACATTGATCATAGGCATGCTGTTATTGCCATTTTAGATTACCCACGTTCTTCAAAGCATAAAAGTGTGTTGCCCTCATTTACAGTGATACTTCTGTAGTGGGAGGAGAAGTATGTGTAGTTATAAGTTCAATTACAGCTCCTGGTTTATCGGTGGCAGTGTCCTAAACTGGACCACGGCCCTGACGAGGGCAATGCAGTGAAAAATGAGGATCATGCTGAGTACAATGGAAACTTAAAATGAGATTGGGTTTAAATTCACAGCTGGGACTTGCACACTTGGCACAAGAGAACATAAGGTCAGTATAGTAAGATAAGGAGTGTTCAATCATATCGTGCTGAGAAGCTAAGATACTGGTTTTGTGGATCTGTTTAAATGCCTAGAATTTTTCCTGGATGACGTACAGTCTGATGTGAGTGTATGTATATGCACACACAGACACACAGGTCTATGTATATACTGAACATATGAGCTGGATTTACATGCTGAGAAATAAAAATCCTGAAGTCATAAAAATTCATTTTCCAGTAACATATCAGTATTTTAAAATGTTTTAATAAAAGGAAAAAATACCAGTCATATAAAACATAGATTTAATGTTTCATTGTGAATTTAAAAGCTTTTGTTTAGCAGATTGCTATTTAAATTGGAGATTTTATATATATGTATATATATGTATACATATATATGTGAAGAGAGAGAGAGCAAGAGAGAGGGGAGAGACAGAGAGACAGAATATGCAAGAAACATTCAATTTTTTATTTTTATTTGTACATCTGTAATTGCAGAGTTTCAGAGAAATTGCAGAATAACACTCAAAGTGAGAAAACAACATAAAATTGTAGGAAAGACAAGAAAGGAAAGAAAGGACACTGTATTTTATTTATGTAGAGTAATAGTGACTATATATATATTTTTTGGCAGTTGTCCTATTCGTCCTTGGAATTAATATAAATGCTAACACTCTTCACTCTCTTTAGAGGAAGAAAAAAACAAAATTCCTGATTCATTTAACAGTTTGAGAACAAATTGGTAGTTATTTTAGGAACAGTATTCAGACTTAATTCTTTGTGAATTCAGTCTATCTTTATCACATCAGATACTACCCAAATCCTCAGCACCAACTTCCTTCTACAAATTGATGTCAGATTGTTTTATTTGTCTGTATTTTTCCTAATATATAATTTGCAAAAGATTATCAAAAGGGTATCAAAGAGTAAGCCCAATTTAATGTGAGGATTGTATGAAAATCCCACAAACCTAGGAACCACCTAGTTAGTAGGTCCAGTTTAAATACATTTCAGTTCTTGAATGGCTAACTATGTTGCTGATAGTCTATGACCTGTAGGTTGAACATTTTAATTATTTCCAAGAGTCGTCATGTTGAGAATTTTCTCTCTGAGTCATTTTCCTACATAAGTTGCCAATGGATAAATGTTTGTTTGAATCTAAAAAAAGAGGTTAATAAATAAATAGTGTCTCCCTGTGGGTCTCTATCACTTATTTACTCACTCATTCAATAAATACATGTGAGCAGTTAACTACTTTATAAACACTGTGCCAGACTGGTCTTGATCCTTATAAAGCCTCAAGGCTTCTACAAAGATTGTGGGTAAAATTTACAATCAGGTAATATGGAGAAGAGAAGTGTACATATGAGATCCATCTACAGTTACTCAAAAGACACTGGTCAAACGTAGAAGGGTATACTATAGCTGCTTCTATACATTCGCCCATTATTGCCATGCAGTAATAAGGTAGACATTGCCTACTATAGAACTTTTCAGGAGAAGGCAAAATAACTCTACATTTTTATTTGAAATCATTCATTTTAAAGTGTTGGCACAGTTTCATTTGTTGTTCTTGTTGTTTATCTGCAGAACAAACACATTTGGCCTAAAGCCTAACACTTTGAAATGCATCATCTATACAAAATATTTTGTTTAATGTGTTTTTCACTCCTGGATTCTGAGTTCCTAGTCCTAGAGGATTAAAATTGTCACTTTGTGTATGGAGTTTGGGAGGCAATATGTGTTAGTAATGCTGTATGTTTAATGAGATAGTGAAACTTGTTCATTAGGACACAATTGGTGATGCCAAATAAGTGCCCACCTGTGGCCAAAGTAGAAAGGAGATTTTTATAAGCAAATTATATATTATGGATAATTTGTGGTGATAGTGCTGCTTCATGATACAAATCAAAGTTTGTATTGTCCATTTTATAAATGGAGAAAAATTACAAATACTACATATACTGTTGTCTTATATAATACACGCATGTTCAAAATAATTGCAATCCTGAAATCATAGGTGTTTCAAATGATATTCTTGCAAGACATTGTGAAAGATATTTGACTTTGCTGATCCTCAGTTTCTTTATATGTACAGAGAACATAATAATAAAACCTTGCAGAATTTCTGTGATGTTTATCTGAAATAAGTTGAATGTTATGAATTGTACTTCCATAAATATTGGTATGCTTGTATCACTATAGTATGTTGATCCTAGTTCTTTTGGATAAATAACAGGGAGTGGGATAGCTGGGTCATATGGTGGTTCCATTTCTAGTCTTTTGAAGAATCTCCATACTGCTTTCCAGAGTAGTTGTAGTAATTTGCAATTTCATCAACAATGCATGAGTATACTTTTTTCCCACTCCTCGCCAGCATTTATTGTTATTTGTATTCTTGAAGATTGCAATTTTAACTGGAATGAGATGAAATCTCAGTGTAGTTTGATTTTTATCAAACTCTAATTGCTAGGATATTGAACATATTTTCATGTATTTGTTGACAATTTGTATTTCTTCTTTGGAGAAATGTCTGTTTAGTTCTCTTGTGCATTTATTTATTTGGTTATTTGTTTATTTGATGTTAAGGGTTTTTTTTCAGTTCTTTGAATGTTCTGGATATTAATTCCCTGGTAAGGAGTAGCTGGCTAAGATTTTCTCCCATTACCTATGCTCTCTCTTTACACTCTTCATTGGTTCCTTTGTTATGAAAAAACTTTTAATTTGAATCCATCCCATTTATTGATTCTTGGGTTTTTTTTCTTGAACTTTAGGGGTCTTATTGAGTCAATGCATGCCCTTATATATTGGAATGTTGACCTTGCTTTCTTCAAGTTTTGCAGTGCTTCTAGGCTAATTCCTAGATATTTGATCCACTTTGAGTTGTTTTTTGTGCAGTTTGAGAGATAAGGGTCCAGTTCCATTCTTCTACATATGGATGACCAGTTTTCACAGCACCGTTTTTAAGAAATGTTGTCTTTTCTCCAACATTTGTTTTTGCAGTTTTGTCAAGGATTGAATTGCTGTATCTATGTGGATTTGTCTTTGTGTCTTCTAGTCTATTCCATTGGTCTTCATGTCTGTTTTTTAAGCCATGCTATGCTCTTTTTGTTACTATAGCTCCGTGCTACCATTTGAGATCAGATATTATGATGCTTCCCACATCACTCTTATTGCTCAGCATTGCTTTGGCTATTTGGGGTTTTTTATTCTTCCCTGCTAATTTTAGGACTGTTTCTTTTAAAATTCTGGAAGAATGTGATTGGTATTTTAATGGAAATTGAATTGAATCTACAGATCATTTCTTGTAATATAGCCGTTTTGACAATATTTATTCTTTCTATCCAAGAACATGGGGGATCTTTCCATCTTCTAGAATCTTTCTCAATTTGTTAATTCAGTGTTCTATACTTTTCATTGTAGAGGTCTCTCATTGTCTTAGTTAGATTTATTCCCAAGCTTTTTTTTTTGGTTTGGATTTTGTTTTTTAAAACTATTGTGGTTGGAATTATTTTTCGGATTACTTTCGCATCAGATTCATTATTGTAGTATTAGAAAGCTATGGGTTTTTGTATGTTGATATTTATATCCTACAACCTTCCTGAATTTGTTTATCAGCTCTAGAAGACTTTTGGTGGAGATTTTAAGGTCTTCTAATTATGGGATCAAGTCATCAACAGAGACTTTGACTTTTTTTTTTTCTATTTGTGTTCCTTTAATTTCCTTCTCTTGCCTGATTGCTCCAAGTAGCATTTCAAGAACTCTATTGAATACATCCTAAGGTGATGATTTTATCCTCATTTAGCAGAGGAAAAAATGAATGGAGAGGTTAATTAAAGAAGGTTTACCCACAATTTTAGAACCATGGTTTGAACCCAAGCCTTGTGACTCCAGAACAGGTTTGTACCTAACGAAGAACAAGAATCTCTAAAGAAGATAGGGATCTTATTTAAATGACTACCCAGAGACACACTATTATCAAGAAAGCTTATTGATCATCTGTAATACTGAAGCTCCTTCCACTCTTTTGATTAATGTATTCTGCATTAATTAGAAGCAGGAAATCAAATAAACACAGAAATACAAAAATAGACATAAAGATACATAGATATATACTGTATGATCACCTAGCTAAATAGAATAAATGTACTGATCAGATCCAGAAATAATCGTATTATTGTTAGTTGGGTTTACATTGATTTTTTAATGTGTTATCTCTTATTCTAAACAAGTACTTTTCTCTTAGTTGTTTCAACCATGATGTCATTTAGCACATTAGCTACCTCTTAAGAATTAACATATAAAGGATATTAATACCTACAACTTCTCATTTGAAAATAGCACTCAGTTTGGCAGATTTCACCTTAGCAAATCTGTTCATGTTTACATGTTGTGTCTTAAAGTATTATGTTTCTATTTCCATTGTTTTTGTAATATTACACAATTTGTATTTAAACACTATATTTTTCATAGACTATGACTTTACCATTCTAGGAAGCTGTAGGATACATAATTATATTTGAATCTTATTGAAAATATCAGGGAGGAACATGGAACACTTAAAAATACTCAGTATATGTGGACTGGATAATTACCAATTGTGTCCATGTTACCTGTTTAGATACAAAAAAACTTAACTTAAAATCATGACAAATATACCAGAATTTTCAGAAGAGTTTGATATTTATAAACTATACTCGGAGTTCATGTTGACCAGTGAGTCCCATAGCAACTGTTACTCTCATATTTAATATTTTGACATGTGTATGACAGCAATATCAAAAACCTCAGAAAAAACAAAAAGTTTTTTTGCTTAGTATTTAGAATTTTTTTTTGAATAGCATTTCTCAAAAGGGAGAAAATAGGTAGAATCAAAATAGTTCCATGACTACATTAGTCCACTTTGTGTTAACATAACAAAAAAAAACTGAGATAATCAACTTAAAAAAAGGAAGGTTTTATTGTGGCTAACAATTTTGGAACCTTCAGTCCATGATTGGTTGACCTCAATTTGTTTTGGCCTGTGGTGAGGCAGTCCATTGAGGCAGCATGTCCCACAGTTTCCTTTAAAGACATGGTCCTAAAGACCTCAAATTTCCCTCTAGACTCCACCTTCAAAGCTTCCACCATTCTTATTAGTATCAAAGTGGGGACTAAACCTTTAACACATGAACCTTTGCGGAGAATTCCACATCCAATCTATAGCAATGACTGTAAGTAGAAATAATTAAATATAATTCACCAAAGGAAACAGAATTTTATAAAGACCAATTCAATAGTGAGAACTATAGCAGAACTTTCTGCAAGAATTCATCCCCTGAAGTTACTTTTAGAATAGTAACATTCTCTAATGTTTTCACTAAACAGAGATATGCTTATTCTATAATTGCCAAAGCAAACATAGTCTCTCTTTTATACCCATAAAACATACGTTTCCATACACACATATGTATGTATGTATGTATGTATCTATCTATCTATCTATCTATCTATCTATATATATATATCATCTATTGTCATCTACTGAAAACAGATTAGAGTATTGGATAATATGACAAATCCAGGGACATTTTATAAATGTTCCTGATGAGGGATTGTGACTTTTCTCAGGATTAATTTGGTCCCATTATTTGTATTTTTAACTTTTCAAACTCCTTTAGTTATAACAAGTTTCTTAGCATTAAAACATTGCAATGTTTTGCTTCTTTTCTTTTCTGAGGTGTTGAATGGTAATATAACAACTCTGTCAAAAATTTGTGTATATCTATTATATGTACTTAGGAAAAAAAGCTAAAACAACTTTGAAACTTTACCAATACTAAATTATCTAATTTCTGTGCTGTTAGTTATGTCTTTAAATGAATAATTTTCAGACAAAAGTAGGACTTGCAGCATAATCTACAGTAATAAATCAAAAGTTTTTGGACCACTGTGCAAAAAAGCTCACATATCCCAAGATAAAATGTGAAAAGATATTTGTCCCCTTCTCTCTGTGTGTATATGTGTACAACAGAATAAATTTATGTTTTCATTTTCAAATTACAATACATGAAAACAGGAATAATACAATTTTAAGATAATATATTTTTAAAAGACTTTTTCTGTTATTCAAGTTGGCATTTTCAACTAATGTAAACTATTATTGATAATTTGAAGATTTTGAAAATTCATTCAAGTACATGTTCAGAATAAAAATGCGTTTCAACTTCACTGTTTTGCTCTTCTCCATTTTTCTTTTTCCCCCCAATCTATCTTTTATTTTCCCAATCCTTCTGCCACAATTGGTTTGGTGGGTGTTCCCCCCAAGAGGTGTGTGAGGGGAGATAGGGAACAGAAATCAGCAATATTGTCTTCCAATACTGATGCCGAGTTTAAAGACTCATAATTTCAGAGCTTCTTGGAATTTAGGGGTCCCTTCTTATTGTTTTCTTTCTAATGAAGTATGATATTCATATCTAGCTCATAAGGTTGTTTATGAGGACTCACTGAGTTAATATCTGTACATTGCTTAGAATAATGCCTATATATGTGTAGTTAAATGGTAGGTGGAGTTGGTACTGTTATTCAGGTAAATCACGAACTTTGTTTCAAACATGGACCTTGATAAATTCTGGAAAAATAAACTTAAATTATATCATCTGTGTCATCAAGAGTTCTAATGTAAATCGCAACTTAGCTTAGAATATCACCCTTGCAGTGAGTTACAAACATGTTTTGCATTGTTTTGTTGTAAAAAGATGGTAAGAGATAAATTCAGCACAAAGTCACTATTTTTATTTTTTGAGGTAGCTTATGGAGATTCTCTCCATCTGTCTCTCTCTCAAACATTAGAGAGAATTATAATGCCTTTTATGTGTATTTTAGTCTCTGCCTCCCTTCTAATACCCTTTACATGTTTTTAAGGCTGTTAACTTAAGTTTTCCTCCCCAGAGAGTCACACTGCGTTCCCTATATTCCAAAGCACTCTGCTGCTTCTTGTCCTACGTTCATTTTTTTTTTTTTTCTCTGTGCTATTTGTGGCTTCCCTATCCTTCTGCTGCTCCCTTCCATTCTGAGGTTCCTGGAGGACAGAGCAAAAGTGAAGTTCCAGACATATGTATGGCCACTGACTTGGCACATATATTTGGATAAAACACTGCTACAAATTCCTATTTCCATATTTTACAAAATGAATTGGGCAACGGAGGTGGAAATTGAAAATCCCAATTTTCTGTTACTTAAAATGGCACCTAATATCAGTTCTTCTGAGACAGTCTTTATTCGTCCAGCCTTGGGATCCTTCTGCTTCTGTAGCACAAGACACTTCATGGCACATGACCTCAGCATCCTTTTTCAGATTGTGGGTTGCATCTCTACACCACAACTCCTTTCAAAGCTCTGATAGAACTGCTTACTTGCCATGTCCATATGGAGAGCACCATATGGGCATCTGCAGCACATCAAATCCATCCTGTCTAAAACAGGACAATCCTCTGCTCTGCCTGTCCTGTTGTCTTAGTAGAAAGTATAACCACCTCTGAAACTAGAAACCTTGAATTAACCTCTGATTTCCCACCCTTTACTCTCACCACCAAGTAAGTCACAAATCTTGGTTCTTTCTGCCTAATACATACTTTGTGAATTTGTACACTTTTATAGAAAATTATGTGAATATTTCACTTACTCTCCTTCCACATTCACACCCTGCACACACACACATTTCTACCTGTCTTTTGTCTGAATGGCTACACCTCTCTCTTCCCTGATTTTCTTGTATGTACAGTAATCCAATCCACAATTTGTTTTTCAAGGTGCTGCTAGGGTGATCTTTTGTAATGCAAACACGATCCTTCTGTGCAAAACTTTCCATTTTCAGTTATCCTTCAGATAACCTTCCAAATCCTTAACCAGACTTACAAGGTGATCTGAGAGCTGACCCCTGCAGACCTCACTTCTCTAAGTTCTTGGAGCCCATTAACCTCTCATTTCTCTCTTAGCCTAAGGACATGCATTTCTCCTGCCAGAAATCATTTTCCCTTACCTTTCCCTAACCTGTTTTTAAAAGGTTAACTTGTACTCTCACCTCAATGTCATTCTCTCAGGATGGATCCCTAACCCCACTACTCGGCTTCCAGCAGTGTCTACTTTGCTCCCCATTTGCTTACCTACATCATTCTTGTTCACTGATGTTTCTCACTATGTAACACCAAATAGTTATTTGGAAAGTTGAATTTTGAGTCAGAAGGCAAGAGCCTAATTTTAACTGTATTTCTTGTAGTTAAGTGACTTTATGTCACTTGATTTCTCTGAGTTTTACTACTTTCATCTATAAAATGTGGAAAATAATTCTTTCAGGATTGTGTAAATTGTAATATTAGCATATGATGTCTAACACTTTATGGAACACTTAAAAGAATGAATGCTAGTTATTATATCTGAACATTCTCCAGCCCCCAAATTTTCAACTTTCCAATTTGTCATTTATGTAATATATTCATCCTGCCTACAAAATATGTGATATAATGAATAATACAATAGCTTAATGTATATGAAGAGAGAGAGAGAAATTGAAAGGTAGGATGTTTTTTGCCTGCCAATGCTGTAAAAAGATTCCTTAATTTCCCTCTTTCCTATTTGATAAAGGATTATTCTTGTATTGTTTTTATCTTTTCATATTATTTCCGGTATTTTGTCCTTGAGGAGCAAACCATAAATCCTTACATAGATCATGGAGACCTATCTTCACAAAAGATGGTGACAAAAGGATAGTGAGTCAATGCTAATTTCAAACCTAGCTGTCTTGTTTATTCTCCATTGCTATAACAAAATACCTGAGGCTGAGTTCTTTATAAAGAAAAGAAGTTTCTTCTACCAATAATCTAGTTCTTCATTCTTACATTTGTACTTCCACAAAGTCTGAGGGTATTAGCATAATGCATCAAGGTTCTTTACAGTGGTATTAAAAGGATGGCCTTTACTTCAGTTTCTAAAAGAATTCTTATTTCTCTCTGAGAACAGTTCCCTTGTCTTCTCATTTCCTGAGCCCTCAACAGAATTGTTATGGTTTGGATATGAGGTATTCCACAAAAGCTTATGTGTGAGACAATGCAAGAAGGTTTGGAGAAGAAATGATTGGGTTACAGTCTTAACCTAATCAGTGAATTGATCCCTGATGGGATTAACTGAGGGGCAGCTGAAGTGGTGGGGTGTGGCTGGAGAAGGTGGGAATTGGCTAGGGGAGTAAATATTTATATCTGGTGAGTGGAGTCTCTCTCTCTCTTTCTCTCTCTCTACTTCCTGATCACCATGATGTGAACTGCTTCCCTTCACCACACTCTCCTGTCATGAAGCTCAGCCTCACCTCAAGTCCTGAGAAATGGTACTGGCCTTCTATGGACTAAGACCTGTGAAATCATGAGCCCTCAAATAAAAATTTTCTCCTCTATAGTTGTAGGATCCTTCAGTTACAACAGCAAAAAAGCTGACTAAAATAAGAATCATCTATAAAATTCTGCTTTAAGTATTCTAGGCTTTTTATACCTTGCTCTTCCTTACTCTTCTAACCTCTTCCCATTATCCAAATGTGAAGATACTTCCACATTTTTAGATATAGTTAGCACAACTATCCCATTCCTTGGTAGCAATTTTGTCTTAGTCCCTTTTCTATTGGTACAACAAAGTAGCTAGGTAGGGTATTTTATAAAGAAAAAAAGTTTATTTACCTTATAATTTTGGATGCTGAAAGACCAAGCTTGTGTGGTCCCATTGATTTGGCCTCTGAAGAGGTTCTTTGTGGCTGTGTCAGCCACATCATGGCAGATGGTACTATAATAGTAAGAGAGCATGTGAGATGTAAAGATCACATGGGAGAGAGGGATAAAGAGAGAAGGGAGACACCAGTTTTGGTTTGGGGTTTTTTTTTTTTTTTTTTTTTTTTTTTTTGCACCTGGGATTGCATTCAGGGGCACTTAACCACTGAGATACATCCCCAACCCTTTTTATTTTTTATTTTGAGACAGGGTCTTGCATAGTCAGTGTCTCATTAAGTTGTTAAGGCTGGCTTTGAACTTGAGATCCTTCTGCCTCAGCCTCCTGAGCCTCTGGGACTACAGGTATGTGCCACCTTGCCTGGCCAGTTTTGCTTTTTTATTACAAAATGGTCACAAGAACTAAGCAGGGAACTACTCTAATCCCTTCTGAAGGAAGCACCCCCAATCACCTAATGGCCTCCCACTAGGCCCTACCTCATGAAGACCTCAGCACCTCTTGACACGCCACACTGGGAACCATGCTTCCAACACATGCACACTTGGGGGAAAAACTACCTCCAAACCTGGCACTAGCTTAATGTTTTCATCCCCTCTGTTTGCATTTTGTAAGCATTTTCTGGAGATAAGATAGCTTCACCCACATGCTGTAATAGTAGGCATTCCCATGCCGAGGAAATATATTAGAGCAGAATATATTTCAGGAATCTCTAAACATTCTTTGAGCAGAGCCTGACTTCTGGTGCTACTTCATCTTCATTTGTGGTCATTAATACAATTCAAAAACTAAGTGAAAGAATAAGATTTCTAATCCCCCAAAGATCTATACCTATTGCTTGTTGAGCTTTTAGTTGTGTTTTTATTACGAACTCTCAACAAGTTTGTATATGTGGAAGATTTCAATTAAAATAGACAGCAGGGTGATATTGAATCAATACTTGTTGTTTTGTATCTAGGGGAAAAGAAGTAATATGAAATATGGAAATCTGTGGAATGTAAATGCTCTAGGAGATCTGCTGTGAGACGTCCCCTCCTGCTCATAGACAGACATGATTTTTAGAGCAGAGAATTTGCTGGCTTACAGAAGACAACTTGCCAGTTTCATTAGTTTGGTATCTTAATGCTAGACAGAGTCACTGTTCCAATCACTAAAGTAACCCATCCCATGCTTCCATTAAGTTCGAGCCAAATGACAGCATATTTTAGAAGTGCTTTGTATAATAACAATATGTAACTGCCTACTGCTCATAGATGAGTAAGCTTGTGATAACTTTACTACAAACTGCTTTCTGCCCTCTCATTTTTTTCATTCTTGCTTAAGTTTAATTTTCATTAACTTGCCAAGAACATAATTATTAGTGCTTCTTTTAAATACCCAGTGGAGACCACACTGAAATAGAGTCATTTTTAGAAAAGTAGAATATTTGCAAATATAATCTAATGCACCAATGTAGTAGGAATTGAGAGGGTGGGATCAGCAATTTTCATCTTGGTAAAATTAGGTTTTTGTCCTCTATCTCCTCAGGACTATGTGGAGAGTCCAAACACACTAGATGGGAAGAACAATGAATTTCTTAGGTGTACTTAAAGAACATTTTAGAATAAATGCTATCAGATCGTGGGGTATCTGTTGCAATCAAAATTAGGATGGGAAATCTACCTGTGAAGAGCAATTCTCTGGTGAAGAAAATAACATGTTTTCATTTTTAAAAAACAAGGTATTTCATTATTTTGTGCCATACTGTGCATTCTACATAGTATCAGCTTGGAATTCAGAAGAAACTGCAGGAAATCTGTGACAAACATTTAAGGTCAACTAGATAACATTTTCATTCTCTGTGATTCCCTCTGAATTTACTATTGTTCATTCCAAAGTCATTGTTCTCTGAAGGCAAGAAGCAGAACAAACACTAACTGTTGGATATCTTGTCTTGTTGACTATCTGGAGATTCTTTGAACTGCATGTAGTTCTTCAGAACATGGTAGGGAAAAAAGTATTTATGTTCATACATTTTGTCTTTCCTGAGCATATCATTTTCCTATGGACTCAGCTTAAGTTTCTTAAATTGCTAATGTACAAGAATTTCCTAAATTAGCAGTTGTTTGTTAGACTGGCACAGTAAATATCTCCTTTGTTTGAAAAGTTAACCCTGCAGAAATGATGGGCTACTCAGTGAGCTACCATAAGTGCTTAGTGCCTCTTTTAGAAGCACATGGCTCCTTTGCAGTCATCCTCACCACAGATTCCTACAAAAGGTGTTAATAGGTTCTTGATATATGTACATATGCCTCCTGGGCTTACACTCCACCAACAGTGAGGAAAGATCTATAATAATCTGCCCCTTGAGAAAACTGTTCGTTGCAAAGAGGAAGCAGATGATTGTTTTTCCATAATGCTCGGAATACGTCCTATCCCTATAGTTATAGCTGTCCAAGTATGAAACACAGTATAGTAGCTGATTTGTTAATTTTCTACAATTTACACATTCCTACTTTTAACAGTGTCATTCCTTAATAGAGGCCTGTAAAACAGTTAGTTGGGACTGCAAAAATAAACGGTTAAGATTCATTTTAAAGCAATGCACTGGACCCATGAACTAATTATGTCTATGTTGTTCAAATATTATTGTTCTTTCATTTATGCACATGTTTTAATAAGCATGGAGCGAGCAGAGAATTAACACAAGCCACTTTCCATGAAAGTATGAAGGACTGATTAAGGAAGGCTGAAAGTTAAACTTAATAGATTATTTTTAACTTTAGACTATTAGAAATATATGAGTACAATACTTCCATATCCAAAAAGTAATCTATCTTTTCAGGGTGACTAAAATATTTGGTCTATAAGGCTTTAAGTACATGCCAGCATCATACACCTTGCAGTATTTCAGAATGGCAATGTTATTCAGCTCCTATGCCTTCACCTGAAGCTGTTATAGGCCCTGTATTGGTCTGCTGGCATAATAGAGGTACATGACCAAAGATTCAGTTCCAGAGATGGGACATGAACACCTACTGTATGCAAATCTGTATGAGTCACTGGTCAGGAATTATGTGTGAGTAAGGCAGAAGTCCTGCTGTATACTGCCCCTGACGTAGTGGGAGAAGAACAGGGTTTACAGAGCTTTCCATTAAAGCCAAGGAGCTTCACAGTTAGCAGGACCAGAACTCCCCTCAGCCATATTTGTTCTGTCCACCCCTCCCCCTTTACTGTTACTTTTGTTTTCCTATACAGCCTGATTTCTTTCTCTTGGCCTCCTTCCTCCAAGGATGAGAATATACATCTGTGTGGGAGTAAATGCCCTGAGTCACTGCACAGCCACATGAAGAACAAACAGAAGGGACAGGCAGCATGCTATGCTTTTAGCAGCATGGCCTTGTTCTCCTTCCTTACTGACAGTGTCACTTTAGGCCCTGAGCATATGGACAAGGGCTTTTCTTCAAAGCCACTTAGGACACATATATAAAATTTATTGTACCTTCCTGGAAAAATGCAGTGTTTGTGAACCTCTTGAGAGATGGATGGATTTATGGATGGGGGAGGCGGGAATGCACCCGGCCAAGCTATTAAACACTGGTTTCCATGCCATTTCCAGCCACTAGGATGTGAATGAGGAGCTCTCATGTTAGGCTATAAGATAAGCAAGTGTTTGAATTCTTTTGAAATAAATTACTTGTCAAGATCTCTTTAAAGGATCCATCAATTTCATCAGTCTTATGTTTGGAATAATAGGTTTTTAAGCTCGATGATCAGTGATAAGGCAATGGGCAACACATGTAATGACAGAAATGATATGAAAGTTATTTTTCTAGTACTGAAAAGAAGCACAGTATCAGAAATAGCTTTTTCTCAAGTAATTAATCCCTTTAAATTGATTTTTAGAGAAATCTGGTTCATAAATTACACTGTATTTTGTTAGTAGAGAAACTGGTAACATACCCTACAGTGCTTTTGGATGAATAATCTTAAAGTATTAATCCATGTATATCCTTAAATTAACCTTCCAACTTGGCATTAGCATTCCCATTTCACTATGTGAGATATTTTTAAAATCAAGAGAGTTGGCTTTTCGTGTAAGTAGGCATATATTAAAGCTCAAGAGCTTGATGGCATGCTGTTAGACCCTGTTTTACTTGGAATGGTAATGTACAGTCTCACTAATATATTTAATTTTACTAAAAGGCATTGCACTCGCTCCTCCTTGAATTTATCTATAAAGCTGCATCAAGAATGTCTCACGGTGAAACTGTGAACACAAATTGATAGGCAGCAGGGTCAGGAAAGAAACAGAGCACTCAGAGATCTTCTGGATGTCAATTTCCAATGAACAGAAGGAGGGAGAGTCCTTTGTACATAACTATATAGTTTGCATAACTTAACCTTTAAAGTGTTGTGTGATTTATTTATATTTAAGAAATCAAAAAGAAAATGCCACTCTTTTCTATTGCAGATGCCATTCTGGTTAAAGTTATAATTAGAAATGCACAACTTAAGTATTTGGACAGTGCTTTCTTTTTACTTGGGTGGGGCTCAAGGAGGGACAGAATAGGATGGCAAATGCCCTTCAGCAGGTGCTGCTTGCTATGCATCTCCAGGATTTCCTCTCAGTGAAGCTCTTGGGCACTATGACCTTCTGGAGAAGACGGCATTATAGTGGGTGCCAAGAAATCTGAACTCTAGATGGTTTTGCTGTAGGTTTTGTAACTGAGGGACATCACTAGCCTCTGCTGATTGCCTCTCCTCCACTCCCTGTTGGCATACACTTACTATGTAACACACATATTAGAGCCTTAGTATTTTGTGGTTATTATATATGCAAGATGGTAAGTTCTTTACATGCACTACTGTATTTGAAATGTCCTATCAGAATATTTATTAGATTATGTTGAATTTGTCTGCCTATGACTCTAATTCTCCTGTGTGGCAAAGACTGTATCTTATTGACATTAAATGTTCAGTAAGATCTGTAAAGTTGAAGTAAGCTGAATCTCCTGTTACTCCTCTTCCATTTCTCTGTTGTTTGGGTTTTTACCCTGTCAAATGACTAAAAGATCATATTTTCTCCTCATCTGGATAAGGAGGATTTCTTTAGCATTTTCTTTGTTAAAGTTACATTATGGCATAGGGTTTTTGGTTTTTTTTTTTTTTTTTTGGTATATACTTCCTCTCTGATAACAGACCACTGCTATTTCAATTTTATATTTGTAATTCAAATGACTCATTCAAACACAGTGAAATAAATATATTGTTCCAAGTGAAAAACTAAGGGGGAAAATGGTAGACCCTGAGTTTCATGACACATTGAAACATACAGCAAAGCCAAGGTGCTTGACAAAATAGTAATCTTTACATTGATACTGTGAACTTGATTTTAAGCCTTTTTTTTAAAAGAAAACTTTGCTTTTTAAGTGTATTTTAGATGTTCATGTGATAGCTGTATTTAGATGTTACCAAGCTTTATCAGTTCTATCAAATAGAAGAAAGTGTATTTAATTGACCAAGATTTGTTAAGTCTGTCCTTATCTGTTAATCTAAAAACATCTTTTAAGAATTATTTTCTAAAGTAGTCCTAGCATATCTCTCTTAATGCTGAGTGTAAAATCCATTAGCAGCCCACACTGAGGGCTAATTGCTAGAGTGTAATCTTGGCAACAATTTTATAACTGCTCGTGAAGCCCACATAGCTAAGGGGGAACATTATCCTATAATAATTATATTCTCAGGGGATTTTGTTCTTAACATATTATAATAGCATGAATAATAGCATGGGCCACTGGCCAATGATAGAATAATAATCAGTCGGGATGAAGAGCTCCTACCAGTACAAAGTACATTTGAAGTATTTTTTAGTTCATTGTTCGCATGACTGGGATTTTACAGTTAGTTAAACACATGTCATTTTTCTTCTTGACCATTAAAACACTATTGTATCATTCAGAAGGAAGAGAAGGCAATTAAGAGAAAACTATGAAAAAAAAAATAAATAGAACATAAAAACAAAAACACAAAACAGATACAAAAAAATAAGCAACAATAATTAACCAAAGTTTGACTGAAAGTTGCTATGGAAAGACAAAATGAAACAAGAGTTGATTCCTTTTCAAACTGGAGCACTCCATCATATTCAATTAAATTTTAAGAGCGGGTATGATAAGGACACTAAAAGCCTTTAATACTTGACAAACTGTGATAGATTTTCTACTCTATAGCTAAATAACATTTTAAAATCTAGGATTTAGTGACTTTGGAGGCAATTTGAAACTTTTTTTTAAGGTAAGAGAGCAGCCTTTTTGTTCATTTTCTTTCAGGGCAACTTCATTGCATTATCAAATATGAAAGCAAGTGATACAATGCAGAGACCAGAGGTGGACAGAGAGACAAAGTTGCTCAGCATAGTTGTCTAGACACATTGAAGGGGGAAGCAATATTCAAGGTATCATGGACTATACAGGGAAAGAAAAAAGACTGGGAGAAAATTGCACAATATCCTATCTAGTTACCTGAACTTAGAATTTATGTAAAGCCTGGTGAAGAATAAAATAGTAAAGGCAAATCTGAGCCATGCTGTGGAACAATTCAAACACTCTGTTGAGAACAGTTAGCATATCAAATCTTGTAGCTCATTACCAGGCCAAGAAATGATCAGAATTCTGTCAAAGACTTGTGCTTCCAGTGTTATTTACCCAGAGCTCTGCTGAGTCTACCCCAACCTCTCAGAGATCTGAGTAACCTGCCCTTCCTCCCTAGTTTTCTGTATTTTATGCATGTTTCAGTCTTTCCCCATAATTTGTGAATTCCCAAAGGGTGACATTTCTGTTTCTCTGCTCTATTTCTGCCATCTCTGGGTGCACAATCTCTGCTTCACCCTATATCTGGGAGGATATCAGATTCAATGTCCTAATGTCTTCACCAAAATAAGAAAAAAATCCACCACTGGTATTTTATATTTTTAGTAACCATGCTGAAGATTTGAGAGGCCATGCCCCTAAATTTCTTCTTCTCCATTGTTTCCCTCTCATCTCATTCAGAGTATTTTCTTCCCCTTTGTGAAGTCCTGATGCAAACTGACATCAATGCCCTAAGGGACTCCCCACCACCTTCATGAATTTGCTCATGTTCTTGAATTATTAATATTCAGCAAGATTTAGTCACCGTCTTTTCCTATCTCTGAAACTGTAGTGTAAAGTCAGCAGCCTTTGGAAGTCCCAGGATATATTTTAACATCTGCTATTCCATTTATGATACTCGATTGAAAGAATTAGACTTGTTTTAAAAGGGATGGCCTAGAGCAAGCTTAGGGCATAATTCTCTTGGGAATAAAGAAATGAGTGAGCTATTGCACTTTGTACGTGCATGTGCATATATTGGGCACAAACACATGCTTTCATATATGTAAGAAATGCAATGACTACTTCTGAGGCACACTTAAATTCCATGTGGACTTGGCATTTTGGGAAACATTTTGATAGTTACACAAAATGTGCTGTGAATTTTATAACTTCTTCTTAGCCACATTAATAGAACATTGTTGTCAGGTTATATTTCTTACTAGAAAAGGATGTTTTAAACTTTTCATTTTGAAGTGTTCTTTTTTTCCCCATTTTTCTCCCCATTGAAAAAATTCTCAGGATAAATTTCAAATATTAGTCCAGATTCTTTCTTCAACCATGTTGGTAGTTTTGACTGGTACCTAATAGTACTTGTGGTTACACTCCTCATTCCAGTAGAACTCTGTGTCTGGGTGTCTTACATTGTCCTGATCTCTGTTTCAGAGCTGGTATATTATTAAGAGAAGCTAATTTTGTCAATCCCATTTATCTTTCCCTGGATTAGGGATGGCTGGCCTAAACCAATTCAAGCTGATTTAATGAGAGGTTTGCAATGGCATTGAAAACAGAGTATGAAATACCAGCACTTTTATAGGATATAAACAAGGTTATAAACACACAATCATAATTATTATACTAAAGGATCACAGAAGGTAGCAAAGTGATGATGAATCAACTACAAAAAATAGAAATTTAAGACAGTGGTCATTGATGACTGTAACTGAATCCAGTCTCTCTAACTGGATTCTTTAGACAAGCCAATATTTTTTCATGTACTTTAAGCCATTTCTTTCCTTTCATTAAGTGAGGCTCAGCATTCTCTTATTAGTTAAATCTTTTTTCAGCTATTACATATTTTTATTTAATGTCCAGTGATGTTTTGTGAGGTCCAGTGATTTTTTGAGAGGAGGTGATCCTGGGGATTGAAACTCCAACCTTGCATATGCCATGCAGGCACTGTACCACTGAGTTATATTTCCAGAACCTGGTCTTATCATCCACAGTATTTCCAGGGTTCTACTTCCTATATATTTAATCACTGTTGTGGCATCCCCATCCACCTCATCACAGAGAAAGAAACCTTAGGTTTTTCCCTTTATCCCCTTCCCTCCCCACATCCTACTGATCACTGTCCTATTGATTCAGACTTCCATCTATCTCTCAAATTCACAGAGTCCTTGTGTACCTACTTCAACTGCCTTGCTTCAAGCCTCAATCATTCTGAACATGAATTGTTGCAATAGATGCCATTCACTCTCTCAGCCTCCTACCTCTTGCTCTGACAATCCATTCTTCAAATTGCTTCCAGGATAAGATTCCTAAAATAAAATTTTGGCATGTCATCTTCCTGCTTAAAATCTGTAAGCAATTTCCTATTCCTTAAGAATAAAGTCCAAAATCTTTTGAATGACATTTAAAACATCTTTTTTCTTTTCCTTTTCATACATTGCCTAGCTAACTGCTGTATGAATTCATGTCCCAATTATACTGAATTCTTGAAAATTCTCTAAATTTGACTTATTTCCTCACAACTTGATGGTTTTTCAAATCCAACTCCTTCCATGTATTTTTTTTACATTGCACAGTATTTCTGTATTGCAAAATCTTTTTTATCTTCCAAGATTGTCATGGATTAGCTTTCTAACACTCCTTGGAAGCATTCAGTTTTCCTCTGAAGGGTTCCCACAGTGTGGATCCATACCTCCCTTGGAGACTCTAACAAGACAAATTACAATAGTTTATTTTCTAGTCTGTTTCTCTACTAAACTCTGAACTCTTGGAGCTAAGTACTATTTGTCAATTTTGTCATTGTAATATTTCTGGTATTCTCATTGTGCCTGGCACATAGTAGACAACCAATGTTTGTTTTCAAATGAATAGTGAGAAAAAAATTGCTAATGTAAAGACAGGGCTATCTGTATGTGACATCAGCCTGACTTGTCAAAAAGCTTCAAAGAATTGTTTTTGTTTGCAATTGTCCTTGTTATAACACATGGCCAGTTCCACACTTGTTTGCCTTTGTTTTATTTTGTTTTAACTTAGCTACTTGGAACCTTGCTTTGTGGTTTTCTATTGTTTCTGTTCTTGAATATATTCAGTAACTAGAGCTAAGCTGGCTTTGCCATTTATAAGACCGTGAATCACTAATCAAGAAAACCATCAAAATCACATTTTTCACCAACATTAAATACTAATTGATATTAAATACAGGAATGTCGTGTTTCTATTGAAAGATTCTAGACTCAAGATCATCAGGTGATCTGCTGGAGGTTACTTGTGGCAGATAAGGTGATATAATTAACTGGACAATATAATAGAACACACACACACACACACACACACACACACACACTCCTTAAAAATCTCAGAGACTCAAAATATCAAATTTACATTTCATGTATGTGATAACTTCCATGCTTTTAAATACCTCCGTTCCACACAGCCATTCAGGAGATCCAGACTGGCAAAAGCTCGGGACCCAGAGATAAATCATCAGGAACCTGGGGCCTCTGCAAGGGCAAATACATAGAAAGAGAGAGTGGAGAATCGAACAAGTGTATTTATTTGTATCCACAGTTTGGTGCTGACACTTCATTTTGATCACAATTCAGGGGAATAGTTACATGATTTTTCTCAATGCCAGGTACTAGAAAGGTAAGGAAGTAAATAGGATGGTTATTGAGTATTTCTTTCTGCCCACCATGTTATGGAGTCTGTGTCACAGATATGGCTAGAGTTTCCAGTCTTGGAAAAGTTTGTAAAAAGTTTTGAGGTATCAGGGAGAGAATGTAAAGACATGATTTATCTTTCCAGTAGAAGCAATATTGCTTTTCATTTGACACTCCATTTTTAGAAGTCCATTTATGTTTCTGTATACACATGTAAATATACATGTATAGTTGGATATATTTACATATATATTTCTGTTGAATTTCATATAGAACATTAAATGAAATATAAATACAAATTAAAAAGTAACACATCATTCCACTTTTTTCATTGGGACTTCTTCACCGTGGAGTATAGTATCTATGTTTTTTAAGGCACAAAAAGGAATATCCTGGCTCCTAATGCTGACAAGCTCAGGCTCAGCCAACACCAACTTCAGAGCCAGCTGTTCACACTTGCTGCAATGAGGTCATCAGCCCCAGGTTCTCTTTCCTTTCCCATTTCTGGATGCAGCTCTCTAGTTGAGCTTTGCTTCTTTGTGGGTTCTTGTCACATATTGTTCTGTGTTTTCTGGCCATTTCTACACCCTACTTGTTACATCCTATCTCATTTCAGGTGAGGTTAATTGGAGGATTATATTAATTAATATATAAATGTGTTATATATTTATATTATATATTAACATACAATAGAAGAGGACCTAATCATCACAGTGTATTAGTTGAAAGTTAATTTTTAAAATATTTTTATTGGTGCATAATTATACATAATAGTGGAATTCATTGTGACATATTCATACACACACGTAACAAAATTCAATTTTGTTGAAATTGAAACAACAATGAAATAACAATTTCATTCCCTAGTACCTACCCTTGCCCTCCATTCCTCTCTACCTCTAATTCCCTTCTATTACTTTTCTCTACTCTATTGGTCTCCCTTCTGTTTTCATGAGATCCCCCTTTTCTCCTTTTTCTCTCTAGTTTCCACATGAGGGAAAATATATGACCCTTGGGTTTCTGAGTCTGGCTTATTTTGATTAACACGATACTAGAGTCCAATTTCCTGCACATGACATAACTTTGTTCTTCTTTATGGCTGAGTAAATCTCCATTTTATACACACACACACACACACACACACACACACCCCTCCACTCACACCCCTCACATTTTCTTTATTTATTCATCTGTTAATGGACACCTAGGTTGGTTCCATAACTTGACTATTGTCAATTTTGTTGCTAAAAACATGAGTATGCATGTGTCCCTGTTGGTATTGCTGATTTTAACTCTTTTGGATAAAAACTGTGGAGAGTGACAATTTTGGTTGTTAACTTGACTGGATTGAGAGACACCTAGAAAAGTGTTAAAGTACAATTCTGGGTGTGAGGGACACCAGGATTACAACTTTCACCAGAAGTGATTGGCATGTGGGTCAGCAAACCCGGCAGGTAAACGAAGACCCATCCTGAATATGTGCAGCACTGGCCAATAGGTGCACCTGTAAGCTTCCCCTTCTACTTTTTACTCCATCAGGGTCCCCAGACTATTGTATATGTCAGAATTTTCCAGAGGAATAGAACTAATAGCTTGTGTACATAAATTATATGAGGGAAATGCAAGTAAATACCAAAGAGGTACAAAAAGAAAGTTCCAGAAGTTTCTCTAGTATAAGAACTTCTGTTCCCTTGGAATTAGAGTGCGAAACCCTCCTGGCACACAGATGTATTCCAAAGCCAACAAGTTCTCTGACCCCACTATTTATGGAGTTTTGTGAGGGTTTTATCATGTAAGCATAATTCATTATCAATTGTATATTCTTCCTCCACTGAGGTGGATGGAGCTGAAAGTTCCAAGCTTCTAATCAAATTGTGGTCATTTTGGAGAACTGTCCATATTCTTAAGAAATCTAGGGGACTGCCAATACTTGCCTCATTAGATCAAAAGGCTTCTCTCAATAAAAAATTACAAGGTTTTTAGAAGGTTCATGCCAGGATCTGGGGACAAAGACCACATATATAATACTTACTATATTATAATACTATAAATAGAACAAAGAAGAATGGATTATTTAGGTAGGTGGTTGTAACTATTAGATATGTAATTCACAAGGAGACTAGATATAGTTTTAGTTTAAATCAAATGAGATTTGGGACTTGTGTATGTTATTTTAGGCAACCCGCAGTGTTACTAATTTATTAGAAATTAATTTGCTTGCTATAATTACTAATACATAGTAATCATGTTATAAACATAATCATGTAGTATTAATCTCAGGTCTCCAGTAATCTTAAAATCTCTCTTTAAAAAGCTTGGCTTTTGGGATCAGTCATGTTATAGTCAATGTTATAGTATTTTCAATCCAAAAATATTTGTCTTAAATTATATTCATTTTATATTATAAAGTTCCAAAATGATTATTTATGCTGGCAGCAACATCAAAGGCTATTTTCCTAGGCAAATTCTTGGGTCCATGTAAGATTTTGTATAGTTTATTTTAAAGCATTTGTGATATATATTTCCAGTCTCACACCTGTTTTCATCTTTTACATATGAACAGCTATTTATGTCTTAATGTTAAACTTCTAGGAATTATTTTCTTTACTGGACCAACTCACAACTATATTCTAGTAATTACAATCTTCTTCCTAGCATGCTCCCTCCCATCTTTCCATTTCTATTTTAATTATCTTTTCAATAATTTCATTACCCAAAACTTGCTTTTACAAAAGATTTTGCTATTCTTATTGCTCAGGTTCTTACTGGGTAAATAAACTACTCTTCCACATTCTCAATTGGTTTTCTTTACCAAAAGGTCCGAACGATGAGATATTGAAGTGTAGCAGTAATAGATCTTCACTGATGAAATAGAACAGTCCTGAACTGACCCACCTGAGAGTTTCTATTCCTCATTCCCATGCTCTAGGGCGGTGCTCGTAGTTCCAGAGAGAAATTTTTTAACAGTTTCTGTCATTTGAAATCAGAGTACAGTTCTTGCAAAACGTACTTTCCAAATACCAGATTTCTACAGCAAGACAAGAACAGCACTGTATAATCAACGTAAACCTGGAAATTTCTGTAAGGTGATACATATTGATCAAGAAACAAACCTTCATAATTTTATATTTATACTGCTTGTCACTTTGGATCATAAGGGTTTCAATAGACAGCTGTAGTCGTGAACAAAGAAACCTAAAAACCTTTCAAATAATAATTTTAGAGTTGAAAGGTTATATTGCGTTCTTATATTTGTTCATAGAATTCATACAGCATAGCCACCTCCACGCTCCCAGCTGAGGGTTTGTTTATATCTGTAAGTCAAGAAACCAAGTCCAGCAAGTATTTCAGTGCACACCAAACAGGTGACATCAATGCATGACTTAACACTGACAAAGTCCAGTTCCAACACTACTTAACCTGGAATTGAAAAGGAGTTAAAAAGAAATCCAAAACCTCTCCTGAGTAGATTTCAACATCCCCGATTCCCATGAAACCGCAACCAGAAAATAGTGTAGGATTTTGTGG
Organism: Glaucomys volans; assembly: GCA_020662805.1. NCBI lineage: Eukaryota > Metazoa > Chordata > Mammalia > Rodentia > Sciuridae > Glaucomys > Glaucomys volans. Next base: position 342,782 of record JAJEJO010003788.1, on the reverse strand, counting down.
GAAGTTGAAGGGGATGTAATCAGGGATTGAGGGGCCCTCTAAAGCTGCTTTTAACTAAGTCTGTGGGGTAATCTGAAAACTAGATCCTCCAGCCTAGTGCTGGGTATATGTTAAACCCCAGTTTTAATTTACAACCGGTAATATAGTTTCCTTGGCAGTGATTCATAAATCTCCATTTTATCCGGACAACTGCTGCATGATAATGGCGCTTTCTCCGGAGCTGCTTCTATCTCCCCTAAGCCTGCTTCTCAGACCACGAAGGCTTCCGCTTAGAGAATACCACCCAATGCCAGTCTTAACAAATGCATAGCCTTATTGAAAATGTGCTGGTGCCTCATATTGTTATGCAGGACCACGGTCATTAAAATTTTATCATATAAACCCTGCTGTCTGCATAGAAGAGGAATTGAAAATGTTGGCAAGGGATGATCACATATTTTATCAGAATCTCCTGAAAGGGAAAACCAACATGTTTAGAGCAGGAAGGAACCAAAATAACATTGCCTGTAATTTAAATATAACAAAATGTCAAAAACCCTGAAATTGACATTTATCTACTGTAGTTCATTTTCACATTTCCCTTGAATGTCTCAGTTTCCCAAAGTTGTGTGACAGTTTGATCTAGTTGCACATGATATGATTTTCATGTTTCTCCTGGAAAGCTGATATTAATCAAAGGCTGCCACTGAGACCTGAAGCTCAAGGCAGCACGCTATTGATTGCAGTGTTGACTTATCAAAGACCTGAGAGATTAGTGTGTTTAGAGCTTTATATATGAATAAGATTTGAATGGCTGGAACCTGATTTGGCCAGCATCCGTTAGCTTATGAAAGCAGATAAAGTATAAAACAGTGGGGGGGGAGATCCAATCCCACAGTATCTAAAGCATTCTCTTCAAATGCCCATGAATTTCCTCAGCAAAATATCCTTCCCTACAGTTGTGTCTGACTGCATTTCATTGTGAGCACTATATGTTTTTCTTTTTTGATTTAGGACAAACTGTGACTCTACTAGAATGCTCATATGCTGTTCCAATTTCGGTCAATGGCATGAGTCATCATTTTGAAAAATGAAAATCTATCCGTTTTGAAAATATATAGGAATTGCTTTTTCTTGTCATATTTTAACATTCTATTTTCTGGAACAGTTTCATGATTTATGTCTGTAGGTTTTCAAGGTTAAAATCAGAGTATGGTCAGATAACATGTTGGGAATAAGAAAATCAACCAAGGAAAAAAGTCAGAGAATGTGTTAACTTTTAATATTTGTATTATTCTTGAGACAGGCAACTTCTTGTTTATAAAGCAAGCTCTGAGTGGCATTTTGCTAGTAATGATAGGTTTGCTCTGTTCATCTTTTCTTCTTCAGCATTTTGGACTGTTGTGAAGTTTGATGGGAAAATTCCTCTATGCCAAGCTAAGTTGATTAGATAAATTCAAATTTACCTCAGAAGTTTTATCATTACATACATAGTGCTTGTTTTTTCCCTAAGAAATCAAAATCTATCATATATTTATTTTAATTATATAATTCAATATATAATTTGTTTCATATAAATATATGTTATACATTTGTTTGTTTTATTGAAGTCTAATATGTGACTTTAGATTTAAAAGCTTCACCAATTGAGGGAACCATTACATTCTGATGAAAAATTATAAGCATTATACGCCTGGTCAAAAATTTTACTTATAAAATAAGTGAGAAAATTCTTCAGCTTTGTACATATCAGGAAGAAATCAACGATTATTTTGTGGTAATCGAACTCACATTCCTTTTTCTTTTAGCATTATATAAGACAGGTATCTACCTACTAACACATATATAGGTAAATGTATCTATATACATTATATATCTGTATACTTACTACTATTAAACTGCTTTTCCTCAGGACCATTATAATCAGGAACTGGTCACACAACTTTTTTCTGTAAGAGTGATGCATGATTTATTAGGTTTGACTTGAATAGTTGTGCAAATTGATTAAACTTTCATGTAAAATATCCCTAAATGAGAATGTAAAAAAACTTTAAAAAAAAAAAAAAAAAACTTCAAATAGTTAAAAAAAAAATGTTTTTAACTGGCTGAATTTTAAGAAATGGGGAACATTCTAAATGAAGAATGTAGACCTAAATAATGCCATAGTGTATTTTACAAAATGTGTTAAACATATTTTTCCTTCAAAGTTGGTACTCTCATATGTTGCCTAGGGTGGGATAGGTGGAATTGATATGTATTATACTGTACACTGGTTTGTGGTTTCATTTCTTCCTTCTTTAACTGAATTTTTTAGAACATCCATAAAATCCTACTTCTACTATAAAAGGTTTTTGGACTAGGCATGGTGGCACATGCCTGTAATCCCAGTTGAGGAAGGCTGAGGCAGAAAGATAGTGAGTTCAAAGCCAGCCTCAGCAACTTAGCAAAGTCCTAAGGCAATTCAGTGAGACCCTGTCTCCCTGTCTCTAAATAAAATATATTTTAAAAAAGGGCTGGGGATGTGGTTCCCTGGGTTCAATCCCTGTTCAAACAAAACAAAACAAAACAAAACAAAATTCCTTGGTATGGATGGCACACACATTGTTGTTTATACTTCAAATAATACAAAACATGTGTTTAAGATGATATCCCTCTTTTATTTATGGAAAAATCAGAATCTCTAAAATTTGCAAGTTGTAGTGGTGATTTTCTTAAAAAAATAATTTTAATCTTAATTTCTTCCTTTCTTTGCTACTTGCTGTGTTCAACGAATACGTTTTTTTTTTCATTTATCATTACTGAATTGAAATGGATGTCAAATGTTCAAGGATAGTGAATATCTTAAATATCTTGCTTCTTGAAATTTTATTAGTAACCTTTTTTATTCTCCCCCTGTAATACTGGTGATCAAACTCAGGGCCTCACCCATGCTAGGCGTGTGCTCTACCACTGATCTTTGTGCAGTCCTAAGGATGGCTTTTACTATACTAAATATTCTATCAACTTTTCTTAAGCAGAGAAGGTATTTAATACAGAGGTGGCAATTTCAGGTTGCTGTGACATTTGTAAAGGGTAGTATTTTGAAAATTTTCTTTTTTTAAAAAATTTATTTAATTTTGATTTATTGAACACAAATGGAGTACAGCTATTGTTTTTCTGGTTGTTCACAAAGTAGAGTCACACCATCTGTGCATTCATGCATGTACACAGGGCAATGATGTCTGTCTCATTCTGTTATTATTCTTGCCCCCCCACCCTGACCCCACCCCTCCCTTCCCTCTATGCTATCTATCCTTCCTCCATTCTTTCCTCCCTTCCACCCTGCATTATGTATCATCATTCACTTATCATACCTTCCCTCAAACTCATAAAACACCTGTCACAACACTGAACATCATTCCCTCACTCCATTGTTCCAGGAAGATTCATTTTTTTCTTTCTTTTCTTTTATCTTTCTTTTTCTCTTTTTCCTTTTTGCTTCTTCCTCTCTCTCTCCCTCACTCTCTTCCCTCCCCCTTCTCTTTCTTTCTTTCTTTTTCTTTCATACTGAGAATTGAACCCAGGGTGCTTTGTCTCTGAGCTACATCTTCAGCACTTTTTATTTTTTATTGAGAGGCAGAATCTCTTCATTGCTGGTTGCTGAGGATGGCCTCTCAAAGAACTTGTGATTCTCCCCAGTCACTGGGATTGTACAGTGTGTGCTACCACGCCCACTTCAGAAATATATTCTTAAAGCAACATACTAAATTTATCAAAACTTTACATGGAACTTCAACATCTATCTTCTCATAGACTGGATAATGAAATTTGCTCTTATCAATGTTATACTTCTTTCCCATTTGTCTTTCAGTCTCTCAGCTATGACAAAAGAAATCAGCCTCTAAATTTGTAAAAACCATTTCCTGAACAATGGGTTATTTGCCTCTCCCCTTCATTTATACTTTTTCCTTGCTTTTCTGATGCTATCAATTTCATATGAACATAGACTTTTTACTGTAGTGACCCATAGCTCTAACTATGGAATATATTTTCTTTTTCAACTTAAACATCCAATGAAAACATAGATTCCCTTTTTGATAGCATTTAATCACAGGGAGAGAGAGGGAGAAATCCTAATATTCATTGTGAGCGTAAACGTTAGAGTCTTCTTGTTTGTGCATCCACATACAAGAAATAGCAAAGAAATTAGATAGAAAATCAAGGGAGTGAGTCTAGCTTGTACGCTGAGGATTTCCACAGACCTTCTAATTTATTTTTATTTTTATCTATTCATCACAGAAGTCAAGAGTGAGCAATTTAGAAGAAAACTCAACAAGCAGAATAAAAACATATTAGAAATCAGTGGATCAGATTTTGCAAACCATAAACCAGACTAGTAGATCTGCAAATAACTGACACTGATTGCTTCAAAACACAGCAGTTACTGTGGCTCAGAAGGGAAGCTTCTCAAATTGTTACTCTGTAACCTGCGTGGAGCAGCATAAATTTTGCTATGTATTAACGACCACCTTAAAAATTGTGCCATTATTATAAACTAAATAATGGTACTTTCCACTCACAGTTTTAATTGGAAATAAAGACACTTGTCCTAATAGTCTCACAATGACTTTCATTCAATATTTTGCTAATAACATGTAAAATCACCCTACTTTTGTGTTTAAATCTCAATGGCTAACTTCAAAATTCTTTTTTGGTATTAGTATACCTAGTGTCTCCTTGGATGTTCACTCCTTTTATTAATACTTAACTTTTTTGGGAGAAAATTATTATTTTTTCTCTATTTATGATTAGTAAATTTCTGAAATGTCAAAAGAATCTGTCAGGCATAGTTTTTTTTTTCTTTTTAAGCACAGTACTAATCACCTACAAAATAAACATTTCTAATTCTCTAAGCATCAGTGAGGTAAATATTTCAGATATTAATAAAAGAAAAAAGCCCAAGTAATAAAAAGACTTACACACTATGGAATTATATTATACACACAGACTAACATACATTTTTGGAGTTACTGAATGCTATTTGAGTTGTAGATAGGAAAAGAACATTTCTGGAAGAAATTATTACTGTGAAAAGTGCAGATATTTTTTAACTTCATTATATATGTATATTTTAATTTTCAGAAATAACTTGTTTTCTTGTCTGTTTACTCATTACAAAAATTATGGATGTTTCCAACTGTAGATTATACTGTGTTTTCATTGTTGGTTCTTTTCTGAACACCTGCTTTCAGAATCATTTGTGACTGGAAAAATAAAAATGAGGCAGCATTACAGCTATCTCAAAGATTTCTATAAATGGTTTGATTTTTCACTCACTTATGCTTTGAATGCAAACTTACTTTGAAGCAGTAATTCTTTATTTTATTCTGAAAATGTCACTTTCAAAACCATAGCATGTAATTATAGGACTAGTTATTCTAAATTTCCTGTATCAGTATTACTAGGAGTGTGAACAGATTACTGTGAATGACTTGTTTAAAATATAAAATAAAACAAACTGACTTTAGAAGTTAAGTATTTTAGATCTTCAGAGTGCTACTTGTTTTTATTTTAATGTAAAAAATTTAAAAATTTAGGTTTCTGAGTTATCAGATCGCACCTTGACTCACAATGGTAGAACAATAAAGGTGAACTTTGGATATATGGAGTAAGAAAGTGATAACCTCCAATGTAGAGGTATGCGTGTGTCAGTTTTCTGTTGTTATAACAAACCCCTGAGATAATCAGCTTAAAAAGAGAAAAAAACCTCATTTTGACTTACAGTTTTGGAGGTTTCAGTCCATGATGGGCAGTTTTTTTGGACTTGGTAGTGAGGCAGGTCACCATTTTGGGAATATGTGGCCAGCAAAATAACTCTCCTCATTATGGTTAGGAAGCCCAAAATGAATGTGAGGTTGGGGCTGGGTCCCACAGTCCCACAATCCCCTTCAAGGACACACCTCCAATGACCTTAAGGCCTCTCACTAGACTCCACCTCTTAAAGGTTCCACCACCTCCTAATAGTGCCCCTCTGGAGACCAAGTCTTAAATACATAGACCTTTGAGAGACATTCAAGATTCAATCTACAGTGAGGTGCCAAGGAGAGATGAAGAGCAAACTGTTCTTTGAGGAAGAGTACAACAGAGTGTCTTCTGACAAAGATATTATCCTTGCCTCCATTGAAGGTAGATACTCTAGGAAAGAATTCTAAGTCTTTAAGAATCTTCTAAATATACTGAATTTCTAGAACAAACATTGTCTCCCACTATACCCATTTATGCCCATTGAAAGTGTTTCACCATTGGTTTAAAACACAGTTTTGGAATAGGGGATGCCTGGGACTATATTTCTTATTTTTTCCCTTCAAGATAAAGTGTAGTCCCTTTCTGATATTTGGGTCACCATAGCAAGAGAAATGACTTGCTAAAATCCCTCAATGCTTTGTATTTTGTAAGACCTCTGCTAATTTTACAATAGATTTGACAGGATGATAAAGGTTTTTGGTTTATTTTGAAATATTTTTTATTAAATTGATAGATATACCTGGACAGACTGAAAACATAATAATAAAAAGAACTTAAAACTTTTGAATTTGGGAATACAAAAGAATAATGAGAGGTTGCAATAAGTGAGAATTATTATTTATGCTTAAATGTTCTCACCAGAATTTTGATGTGTTTTCCTGATTGGAAAAAATGATGAGTAAACATAGTTCTATAATGCATATTGATCATTCAAAAGCACATTGCAAACTAAATGGCAAAACAACTTAGTCAAGGCTCTTAAAACACATCCAGGGAATTATGCCAGTAAAGGAAGCTGCTTTCTAGGGAACACAGGGATATTAGCTTTTGAACAAAGAGGTTAACCACTGAGGAGCCCTTTATATTAGAGATTTTTAAAAAAGAAGAGGCAGATGTCATAAGGAAGAAAAATAATTCTCCATGACTGATGACTGGGAGAGGACTTTCAGGGCAGGACAGGACAGTTATCCTTTTAAAACTATTGTAGGATGTTTTAAAGAACTAAAAAGTTAACAAGTGTAAATAGCTATAAGATTTCATTAATATTCTTTTAAAGTAGCTATATTTTTCATGCTGCTTAGTTTGCATGGCTTTCATATTAAGTCCCACATAAGAACAAGTTGAAGGATAATATCATTCTGCTCTTCCTTTCAGATGAGAAAAAAAATCTTAAAAAATTAAGTATTTTATCAACAATTTTTAAGTATTATATCAAAAGTTTTTTCATAGTCTTTCTTGGCTTGCTATTATGAGTTCATTAATAGCAGATCATTATTTTCCCTCATTCATTTTTGTATACATAGCATTTAAGTCAAAATATTTATTGACTGAGGTGGGTGTATTAAGATCTTTATTTAAAATTACAAGTTCATAAAGGTTATTTTTGGAAGCAAATGTGATTTCAAGCTCACATGATTTTCCCACGATTAACTTCCAGACACAATTCAGCTCTAGTAGTATACATTAATTTAATAAAGCATAAGATATTTGAGGTTGCAAAATAGGTCTACCTCTGGCATTTGATTTTGTGGGTGATACATCAAAATTGAGATGTCTTTAATTCTAACATATCTCTGTGTGTAGTATAAATAAACATAATATTTAAATAACACTCCCCAATGAAGAGGTGAAATAATATTAGCAGAATACTTAGGAGAAAAGTATATTGAGGAAGTTCAAGAAAAGTAAGCTTTAAAAATCACACTCATAGGCCTTGATTAAATAACTCAATAGTTAAACATCTTTATCTTCTTATCAAAATGCAGCACTTTGAAACAAATTTATTATGGACATGCAGTGTTCTACTCCTTTGAAATGTAGAATAACTATTATAAGAGAAAAAATAGTGTTTATTTTTTAAAGAACATAGCACAAAAGAGAGAAAGAGTAGATACAAAATTATGTAGACAGTGAAAATCCAAATAATTACATATGTCCATATACATATATATATACATATATATAATGCTTTAAGTTAACTTTCCTCATTTTAGAAACTTAAAATTATTTTATTGATACATTATTTGTATTGAATAAAATACACATATTTGAAATGCAACTTGATGTTTGACGTGTGGATACACCAGTGACAATATCACTACAACCAAGCTGTTACACATATTGAATACAAGCAAAAGTTTATTCAAGCTTCCCAACCACTCCCTCTCACTCTTCCCCAGTAATTTTCAATCTATTTTTTTTCAGAAATGGAAAATGGTTTGGAATTAAGCACATAGCAGATATTCAACAAATGAAAATTAAGTATATCGATATTAAGTTTATGCTCTGAAGCCATTATTTTCCAAGAGTATAATTTAGTTAATATTTTTATTCCAGTGGCATGGTCATAATTATATATTCTGAATGTTTCCCTTCAGTCTGAAAAGAAAAGAAGATAAGATAAAGGGGCTTTCTCAATAGCAGTAGAAGCTTCTGAACACTCAATGCAAAAAGAAATGCATTCATACTAAATTTTCTGGGAATCCCACAAATTATACTAGAAAGTCACCTGTTTGATGCTTCTTTACACTTGGTCAGTATTCTAAAAAGGACCTGCACCAGGTACCTTGGCTTTTCATGGAAGAATAAAGTGGAAACATGACAGCTATATTCTTCCCTAACATAAATGTAACACACACAGACACACACACACCACAGGCACAGTGTACATTTTACTGATATAAAGAATGCATAACTCACAATTTACAAATCATAACATACACTTCATGGTAAATTCTATATAACTGGTTATTTCTTGTAGAATGCTTTATTAATTGGCCAAAAATGACAAATAAGTATACTGTTACACATGTTGACTATATTTTCATTTATGTTGGTAAGTAAAACAACAAAAAACAGATGTCTTTCAAAACTTCACTCATTCATCATGATGTAATAACTTCTATGTTTAACCATAAAAATATTTTCAAATATTAAAGTGTATTAAATCAATTTTTGCTACTTGCAATAAGAGCTATAAACATAAAATATTTCAGCGTATTCTGCATGATTAATATTTTTTCTGTCACTGGCTTAGTCTACGTAATCAAGAAAGCCATAAATAAAACCCTACTATATAGTGTTTGCCAAATTTTAAATATGAGTACTTCTACTGTGACCAGGTGCAATCTACCAATGCAGCATCACTAAATGTGGAACTCAGAAGGAATGCACACATCACATCAAAATATACTATTTCCACCACACAGATATGACAGGAGGAAAAACCTTCAAGAACATGGATGAAAATAAAAAGAACAAAACTTATTAAATTATAAATTTATACCTATTGATTTTCATAATGGCTGTTTAATAACTGGCTTACAAAATTCCTGAAAATTCAGCACATGTTAACAGCTGTAATATGTCATTACCCATAGAGTGCTGTAGTACATCATTACCCATGTAATAAATCAGAGGAACTGTAACCAATGACTATTTAGTATTATCATAGTTAACTCTGAAAGTTTTGCTTTCTAGAGATCACCTGTTTTGGGTCAATCTTTGGCAATATCAATTTAAACTTTCAAGGGAGTGTCAAGTTCTGTACCTATTGATGTAAATGACCAAAGTTTATCCCATTGTCTCTTTAAGTTAGAAGAACATACTGATTTAAGGTAAATTTCCCAAATTGACTTCTATTGGCTTTCTGATAAAGAATACAGATTAATACTTAGACATACAGTCTCAGGCAGGTTTCAGTTTTCAGAAATGGTGAGGAAAAATGGTGGCAACCAGAGCTTCCACTCTTACCACTACTTTCCTCCTCTTCCTCTTGCTTCTTTTTCTTGCCTTTTTTCTCTGTTTCAGATGAATGCCTTACAATATAAAATGTCCTTACAATATAGCATAGTCAATAATTGTTAAAATATAATCAATTTACTTTTTAAAATTCTTCATGATAGCCTCTGTCTGTGCTTCAAATTACATTCAAATATGCATTCTTCCCAGAGAAACTTGTTAGTTTGTGTTTCCTAACTACATTTTTCCGATGTTGGCTGCTTGTTGCCATGGCAACAACCAGTGGTTAGCCATCATGAGCCTATCCATCCAGGAGCTTTGGAAAGGAAAATGTGTTGATTCCAAGCTTCAAGAGTGTCCAGTTACTTGTCCAATCTTTGATACAAATTGAGAGTTCTTTGCTCTGTTTGCTTCCCTTCAGGCAAACTATCTTTTATTTACTTGTTTCAAATTGTTGACTATTTGGTGTCATTTTGAGTAACTGTTAAAACAAAGGGAAAAAAATGATTCACTTCAAAAATGTATCTATGTCACGTACTTTCCTATTTCCTGGAAGTTGATTATGTTAGCATACATAAGAGGCAGTTTTACTATAGAATTTCTGGTATGTCTTTGAAGTTCAGAAATTGTGTTACAAAGGATGCTAATGTGATTGCTTTTTTATGGGTAAAGAAAGGCAAATGACAGTTGGTAGAAAAGAGAAAAAGGAGTGTAGGAATGGAGCACTAATTTGGAACAGGTGTTGATCATTTTTGCCTAGAATAAGTAGAGTAACTGTAAACAAATGGTCTTATGAAAGAAAAGCTCAAAGCCAAAAAAGTTAAAAGCAAGGTTTTTCATGACAGCTTCCTTAAACCCCTTCCTGAAAAAGAAATGTTACCATAAAACAGACGTTTCAGAGTGGTTAAAAGTGGTTGGTTGCAAATAAGAGCCGAAAGAGAAAACTGCATTGCAGTGATTGGTTTGATTTGGTGAATAAATTGCTATTTTCAGATTCAATTTGTATCAATAGGCAAAAGTCTGTACACCTGCAGAACTGTCACACTTGATATCCAGGACTCTGATACAGCCAGTCTTAAACAACTGGTTATCTTTTGATGATAATCGCACCCCTGTTTCTGAAACCTCAGCAGAGGAAAGGAGCCTTTGATATTTGGTGGTCAAGCAACTTTCGTTTCTTTCTCTAATGAAAGCAACACCATGCTTTTCCTTAAGAAAGTAAAGAAATGATGTTTTGGTTATTTAGAATGCCCAATGTGGCATGTTGAGTTAAATTGATATTCTTAAAAGTCATGCATGGTTCCTATCTAAGAAGAAAAGGAGTAAAATACTTTTGCAAACTTTTGAACTTTCATAAGTGAAGGTTGGGATTTAAAAACTCAGTCTTCTGAGGTTTTGTTTCAGTGTTCAAGTCCCTAATTAAAGACCATCTCCTTGTCTGCCCTAACACTGAGAGGGTGGGACATTCCTATACTATGAAGAAATCTTCCAATTAAGTGCCTAATGCCCAGAAATCAATTGCTTCATAACATCTTTTCTAACCTTTCACATAATGAATACTTGAAAAATCCAAGAAATGTACATACATGTATACCTGTAAAATATTTGTTTCGCATATATATCTCACATACGTATACATACATTTATATACAATATGTGTGTTACATGTATATGTAGAGAACAAAAATAATTTACCTTTTATAATGACTATAATTATATAAAAAGGCTACCTCCACATCCTTAGTATATTCAAAGACACATATAAACTTTTAAACGCAGAGGTATAAGAGGAAAAATACGTAATTTATTTCAATGATACTTTTCTGGTATCAAAAACTTTTATGGGCACTTGAATAAAATAAAGCTATAATGCTTGTCATGTAAGTGTGCATTCAAGTATTTAATGATTTCTTTTTCCTTGTTATATTCATTTATTAAATATCCTTTAACTGCCTGGCACTCAGCCTTGGTGGGTTGAGAGAGGTGCAACTATGAGTGGTTCCTGCAGAATCTCACTTAATTTTCTAAGAGGGCTTGCAAGGTACAGCAAAAATGCTTCTTTCTCTGCTACTAGTTGCATAGGATAGCAATATAACATGAACAGTTGTCACTTTGCTTCTTGTTTGAAACTTGACTAGGTCTGCATTGGGTATCCGAGAATGAGTTGTACACAGAATGACAAGAAATATAAAGAAAGACTGAAGGTAAAACTGTGGAAAAGAAATGTGTTTGTTTCTCTCACATAGAGAAAGCAAAAGAAAGATGGAAAAGCCAACAAATCATGTAGATATTCATGTAATAAAGAAATTTGCATTCAATTGCATATTTTCTCTGAATGTTGTTGGTTTTTAACTTCGGGTTTCTTATACATATTTTCACTGGCATTTTGGCTGCTGATAGAGATTTCATATGTTCTGATTTTGTATGTACAGAGCACTGAATAAAAATATACTGTAGTCCCATATAATTCAGGTCAATTGATGACAGATACATAATCCAGTTTAAACCAAACACATTGTTATTGGTGTAATGGTGATTATTCTAGTCCCATAACTCTGCCTGTGACATATTACAACAGACTGGATTGATTTCTTTGACCTCTTGTCAGATATTTGTTTATTGACATATGGCATTTTCCCTGTGGGAATTTAGCTAGTAAATAAAAGAAACATGCCAGATATGTATTTTATTATTTTGGCTTTTGTAGCTGCTTTCTTCATGCATAGTCAGTTCCTGTTTTTTTCATCTTACTTTGCAATCAGTTTGGGGAGAAAGGAAGATATGCACTTTATCTGCTGTGTGGGGGATACTTTTTTGAGGAGTTCAGCTCTCCCTAGCCCCTATTTTGTCTTAGAGTAGTACAGACAGATATGGATATTGCTTGGGTTGTTATATATTCAGCAAAGCTTTACTTAGGGATTGAATCCAAAAATAATTTTGACTGTCAATGTACTTCAGTTTCTATGGACCTGCAGCTTGTCAGTGACTGATGGGAGTGGGCAGGTGGTGAGTTGTGTTGACATCATCTCATATGATATAGTGTAGTCAAACAGGAGTCACTGACCATGAAAAAAACAAATAAAAGTGTTTTTTTTCTTATTTTGTTTTTCTGGGTTGTTCTTATCTCCACAGTGTGTCTACTTGCAATTGATGCTTTAATTTTATTTAAAAAGAAGCATACACAGCACACATGCAAATTTGCAAAATATATAAGATAAATTGATTCAGCACACATGCAAATTTGCAAAATATATAAGATAAATATATAAAATATATAAGATAAAATATATAAGATAAATTTATTGTGAAATATAATGGAAAATCAAAGGCTTGTTTAAAAAATCATAAAAAGTATTAAATCTTTTAAATATAAAAAAATTATCTGTAGCTAAAGAATTCTTAGTGTGGGAATGAATGAGATTATTCAACAGAGAAAATTGTGAGATAAAAACTACTTTTTTCTATATTCAACCAGACACACAGCCCTGCCCCCAATATTATAAAACAACATGGTGGGATCAGTGTCCCTGGAATATGCCAGGTAGATTCCTCATGCCCATTCATGTATGGATAGATCCTGTCCAAGAATCCCTTTCAGGTTTCTCCCTGCCTTCCAGGTAATCTCCATCACTGTCTACCCAGAATTTTCCCAGTTTGAAGTTATTCTTTCTTTCCTTAAATGTTTACTGAGCACCTACTGTAGACAAGAGTTCAGACCCTGGGAACACATATCAATGAAATAATATGTTTTAGTCAGGTTTTTCACAGCCATGACCAAAATACCTGACAAAAAATAATTTTAGAGTAGGACAAATTTATTTGGGTCTCACAGTTTCAGAGGTCTCAGTCCACAGATGGCTGCCTCCATTGCTTTATGTTGGAGGGGTAGCAAAACATCATGGCAGAAGAGTGTGGTGGAGGAAAGAAGCTCAGGACATGGCTACCACATAGCAGAGAGAACAGAAGAGAGAGAGAGAGAGAGAGAGAGAATGCTTCCCTTACCGTGGACAACATATAAACTCTAAAGGCACACCCCAGAGACCCACCTCTTGCAGTCAAACCCTACCCACCTACAGTTACCACACAGTTAACCTGTATCAGGGGATTAATTCTTTGGGGGGACACCTCACATCTAAACCATAAGAGAACACATTGCCTTCTTTCAAAATACTTAGTCTGGCAAGAGATCCACTAAAACATTACAGTAAAAATAGGTAAAGAGTTAAAAGCAAGAAAGTATTAGGGAAAAACTTTTGTGCAACTATTTGAATTGGCATTTAAAAAAAGGAGTGACAGATTCTCATAAAAACTTTGTGAGACAAGTCATTTTAAGAAAAGGAAAAAAAATCACAAGAAAACAATGACAATAATGAAGTTGTTCAAGGAGTTGCAATTGTCTTAGTGGTAGTTGAGGGGAAAGTGAGAATCTGATGGGGATGGCACAATAATAGAAATAAGGTAAGACTGAGTGCATGGATTCTAAAATAAAAAAATGATGGTATTGGTCAAATAAATTTAAGCTTGAATTTTAAAATGGTTTTGACTTGGGAAGAGGGTCAGATAACCATATTTAAGTGTCAGAAAGAAAATTTATCATCCATATGCAGATTGTATTAGTGAGGTTAGAAAGAAAGATTAGAACAGGCTGTTTTACAAGGAAGGGCTGAGTGAAGTGAGAGAGTTGGGGTACTTAGTGGAGAACGCTATTAATATGCAAATTTGATTAGTTGTGGAAAATGAAAAAGAAGGAAGATTTAGGAAATGGATGGGAGACACATGCCATCTCACCTACCACCTGCCCTCAGGCTGAGTACTAATCAATCAGAGTGATCATTGTAGTTAACCCTGTGTACGGCTCTACAAGCCAACACTCCAGAAACCTACCCACAATCCATCAGAGAAGCTAGGAAAGAGAACATGTATTTGTCATTATTAAGATAAGATGACTCACAGTTTTTGTTTGCTTCTTTGGGGAATCTCATGGAAAACTTCTTCAATTTATTTATTAACTCTTTATTTGGCTATCCCTCCTGTTGTCATCTTGTTCTTTGCTTATGTTTCTTTTGAAAAGTTATGTGACTTTTACTTTTTAATTAATTCATCCATTTATGACTCTTGGCTGACTATATTGCAAGTTCATTTAGAATCCTGATGATGTTATTTACCAAACATAACTTTCCTTATTTCAAACATAATTTGCATATAATTAGCAATTAGTCAAACATTCACTGGGTGGATTTGTGAGCCATTTCAGTTATTGCAAGATGGTGTGTAAGTGAACATACTGTTTTTAAGAGGTGAATTATTTCATTTCAATAAAACTTTGTAAAATCAAAATATAAACAGAGCAACAGCAAAGAGGTGAATTACTACAAAAATGAGGGTATAAAAGTGTGTCTGTGTCCACATATTTGTTTTTAAGTTCAGCTGAGTTAGGTATCTTTGAGTCCTATATGTTGCTATTTTTCCTTTACCGATGCCATTAGTTCTAAAGAAACATGTACTTCCTCAAGTATCAATATAAGATTATTGGATTTGTACTTTTTTCTCTGTGTACAGCCTAATCTTTTAACATTTTTGTCCCTATTTACTACTCTGTTGAGTTCATGTGAACTATAGTTTTATAGTACCTCCCCCTTGTAGGATACACTCCAAGAGCCTCAATGAATGCCTGAAATTTTGGATTGTTCCCCATATATGGTTTTCCCTATGCATACATATCTATAATACTGTAATTCATAAAATTAGGGACAATAGGAGATTAACAGCAACTAGCAATAAAATATAATAAGTATAACAATATACTATAATGCAAGTTATGTGAATGTGGTCTCCCTCTATCTCAAAATATCATATTGTTATTTATTTTCAGACTGTGGTTGACCATGGGAAATTGAAACCATGGAAAGCAAAATGTTGAATAAGGGGTGGCTGCTGAATTCATACATTATTCATAGTAATGATTTTCTGAAATTCCTCGAGATTTGGTAACTTTTGTTTTGTAGGAAGTTGTTAAAACAGTTGTTATTTTATATTTGGAGTATATTTATGTTCTAAAAATACTAAAATAGTCAGTGTTTAAATTATGACATACAGTTTTCCCTTTATAATTGAGACAAAGAAAATTAAAAATAAATCTAATCAATACATCTGGTATAATGGGCATATTTACCCAGTAACAAGTGGGTACCTCTCCTTCTCCACACAGATACCATGATGCCCATCTGTGGGTATCCATCTGCCTTATCCTTGTAAAGAGAGATTCTTAAAATTATAAGGAAATATCAATGTCTGCAAATTGCTTACAAAGAAAGATTTATTTAGATTCCCAAAAGTGATGGTATAATTTACTTAAAGTGAAACTTCATTTATTGTGAAACTGACTGAACGTTCAGAAATCTAAAATGTATTGTGTTGTTTAAATTGCATTTTTGGTTTATACAGAGTTACTTCTTTTGGAGCAGAGTTTACTTATGAAATCAAATTGAATTCTACTCTAATTCTGTTCAACAGATCACGCTTCTGCTCAAATGAAATCATTCTATTTTTCTAAACAGTAGGAGACAGGATATGGACAGCTTTGTCTAGCCTGTGTACAATTCACATTTGCCCATGTATCAGCAGCTCTTCTTCATACACCAAGGCTATTTCAATAGCATCCACATTGTTAAATTCAGAACTATTGGAGGTTGCACATTGATTGTATTGCCCTTCTGAGAGTGCAAGAAATGCTCTCAGAGGACAAAAAAATGCCTAGTAGAAAATATCATTGAGCACTTAATGGGTGCCCTTGGGTCCTATGTAGTAGGTGCTATTATTGAAAAAGACTGCAGTGCAATAAGTGTACTCTTGAAGCTTTGTATGGTGAATTCTTATGTAGAACCTACATGTGAATATAATCATATGAAAGAGCAAATGCTTTTATAGCAAATCAATATTGTTCTATGAGGCTATTGCTAAAATATTAGCTATGAAACAAGTCAAATGTACTTATGTTCTGATTTTGGTAAGTAGTAACTTTGATGATGTAATGGGTCAGTGAACTATTGGAGAGAATGTGGGAAAAGTACAAATAAAATTTACTGGATTGAGACCAAAACTCATTTTCAAGAAGTTCACTTGCCGAGCTCTATAGGAGATTCATATGATAGTGAAGCCGAGGTAAATTGGCAAGATAATGGGGAAAATGACACAATAACTTCCTCTGTATAGAGGCTTTGAGCCAGTGCACTTATTTGTGAATCCAATTTATCAAATTCACCTCTTAAATTATATAGCCTGCTTTTCCTGAGTAGCTCAAATTATTTTACAGACATTATCTCATTTGTCCTCATAAAGAGATGGGGAAGTTACTTGAATGAATGCTTCATGGTGTGAATATGTTAATGAATGGAAATTTTAAATAAGTGTTTTTAATCCCTACTGTATCACCCACTGGTTTTGTGACAATGATAAGTAAGTTAACCTCTATTAGTCTTATTTTCTTTATCTAAATGATGGGGAAATATTCATACTTCTCACTCACTATCACGGGGAGTATTATTAGAAGTCATGCAGGCTCTCAAGACAATTCTTGGAATTCTTTAGAAGAAAAGGAAGACTCTAAACTTAAATAAACTTAAAGCTATACTAATGCATATTTTGTATTGAATTAACCTCATCACAAGGCAGGTTATACTTGTGTCCCAATGATTTGAAGTACTGAAATTAATTATTAAACTATTCCTTGAGCTCCAAATATTTACTGGAAGCGCTTTGAGAGTTATTGAGATGAATGCTATCTTTGCTATTTTTCAGACATTCCTATTCTAACTGGTGGGATTGACACACAACAAACTCCATAAAAAAAAAAAATGAGATCTACAACTACTTTAGACAATGAGCCATGGGTTTATAGATGAAGGAGAGATTAATTCTGCATGGACAGAATAAAAAGACAACTATTCTGGAACAAATATTAGAAAAGGTGTTGAGGCAAATGTATAGGACTTGAAGAGCAGATACAGACTGAATTCTGTCAGCAGAAACATTTTAGCTTTTGAGCTTCTGGAACCTAATCAGTACAATTTATTCTACGTATTTAGTGACAGTGGTTAAACAAAAGTAAAGCAGAAATGAGTTGCAAAACAGCAACAAAGAAGGATAAACCAAATATGATCTGATGATTTCTAAACCAAGTAACTGAATAGATGATGAAACCATAGAAGAAATAACCAGAAGTACTGAAGAGAAGCAAGGCTGAGTGGGGAGAAGGTATAACTCACAAAGTATGATTTTTGTAAGTTGTTCATATTCTTCTGTATCCCACATGCCAATTTGCATTTGAAAGTCAGGCTATATTTTTAACACCAACCCAAATTTGAGAGTCACGTACTCTTAGATAACAGTAAAACCATGGAGGCCAGTGTACCTGTCCAGGGAAAATAGAAGGAAAAATAACACAAGAGAGTGGAGACCAAATCCAAGTAACATTTACAGGGTTATCAAAAGAAACAGGTGCCCTAATAGCAGGAAAAGGTGGTAAATGAAGAATCTGAAGTTAATTACGAAAAATTTGGAAGAAAAATCTCAACAAATAAAGGGTAGTCTATTGCTAAATGCTTTATTCCAGTTAAGAAATCTCCCCTGGAACCAAAACTCATTTTGGAAGACAAGGAGTTTATTCTTTGGAATTAATAATTATAGATTTGATGTGGAGTTGGAGGTGATGGTTATATTGTAATAAAAAGGAAATAAGCAAAGACAGTTCAAGAAGTTTGCTAAGGGAAGGAAAGATAGACAGCTTCCATCATTTCTCATTCCAAGAGGAAATAGTCTCAGAAAAGATCTTTGAATACAAAGGATGTTCTAGCACACTAACAAACACAATAAAGATGGGGGCAATGAAAATTCAGAAGAAAGAATATTGAATTTTTAGTGTAAAAAGCCACAAGAAAGAGAAGAGGCATGAGATCAAGACCACAGTTTGAAACCAACTGAGTCACTTCTTCCCAGGAGATAGAAAAGAGTTGGCCAGTAGTGGTAAAGAACTAGGTCGCATGCTGAAGGTTTGATTATGTGTGACAGGGAGACCTGGGAATTTGAGTAGAGCAGTTGCAGTCCAGAACATTGTTAAAGAAAACGGGAAAGGAAGCCAAGCTAGATGTCATTACAGTGCTTGGTGGCACTGAGGATAAAGCAGTGATGTTATCAAGTGAAGTTCAGACTGTAGGTAAGTAAAACAGAGGGAATGTTCTGGTAGAAAAGACTGAGGATGTCCGTTCTTTCTTAGCAAGGGAACAAAAAGTTTTATAAGACACAGTCAAACTAGAAAGGACTTGTTGTGGGGTGCAACTTAAGAACAGAGTAATCATCACTGAGAAGTTCAAGTTTGAGAGTCTTTAAAGATGTCCAAAATGGCTATTGGGAGAATAGCCTCAAGCGTAGGGTTGCAGGGTTTTTATACCATAAGTAAAGCATGGTGGTACGTTAATCATAAATGGCTACTGCTATGAATCAAAACTACAAACTAACATCATGAGATCTAATATCATAAGCAGAAGGGGAAGTGGGTCACAACGACCTTAGTCGGGTACAAGTTAAAGAATGGTTACTAACATCTAGACAATTGTTCTTTGACAGGGTACATTGTCTGAGAAAAATAGGAACCAAAAAAAGAACAATTTTACATTATATATGAATTGCTATTTTGTGTTGCCAAACATGCTAAGTAAGATCCCACGGGAGAAGCATTTCCTACGTGACATGGAATTTCAGGTAAAATGGAGTCTGTTTGGTCATTGCCCATATATCCTGGCCAGTAACAGGACATTGTACAAGGAAAGGTAAGGTCCAGCATAGGACCATGCAGGAGTTACTTGTGCCAGTTCCTACCTCCAAAAACTGCTAGTCCTTTGTACATGAAGAAAGAAAATCTTACACATTATTCAGGCTCAGAACAGTTATTTGGGGGTGTATTCTAGCAAGAAGCATATGAAGAAATTTAGTATTAGTGTCAACGTACAGAAAGTATCCCTTCTTTTAGCGGGGACAAATAAGTTGCCTAGACTCCTTGACAGCAAAAAGGTTATACAGTTCTGACTGGTTTAAGATTTGAACAGAAAAATACACATTTTGATCTGGGTTTTAAAACCTCAACTATGAAGGAAGCAAATATCTCTACGGAGCAAGTAAACTGAGACAAAAATGGAATAGTGTTGGAGCATTGGGATACACACTGAGAATTGGCAGGAAAGCGTGAGATCCAGAGGATCTGGACTTCTGATGCTAACAGCTTCCCTCGTGGTGCCTCTGGTCCACCCTCATACCTTTCCACTCTTGGCTGCCTTACCATTTTTTGTAGTTAAGTTCAACAGTCTTACATTTTAAAAATGTTTTTCTCCAACCCAAATTAGTTGTTTATGAACCCATTGTTTCTTCTGTTTGACCTCTGATCTTTTCTTCTTGTCCATCAATAACATCCAACATCAGGGATAACTGAGTTTAACGTCTGAGTAATGATCACCGAGCAGGCTAAGTCTATGTATGAGTGGTAGGTCTTGTGGTCAACACATGGACTTCAGTGATCTATTTAAATACAGAAATTTTTATAATTACAGTTTGTAAAAATTAATGTCTTTATCTACTTCCAAGAGTTTATATAAGTGAAAAAATATCAGAAAAGTGAAGGAGGAATTATATATACTGCCATTATTCATAGATAAGTGGTTATGCATATGGCATGTTCATAAGAGCAGTAATTTTTAAAAGATCATTTAATTATGTGGGAGAAAGGCTTATATTGTAAATTTATCTAACAAAATATAGGGTATAAAAGTATGATTCATGTTTTGGGGGGAGAAATACTTGACTGTGTGTATCTATAAATTTGCATGGGTATGTAATGTAACATAAAAACAAGCCTATGTTTAGGAAATGTCCTGGGGAAACAACAATAGAATTTTAGCACTGGTTATTTCTGAGAGAAGATTTCATGGTTGATTTATGATTTTCCAATACATTCACCTAGATACTTCACAACTTTTATAGTGGCCAGTTATCACTTTTTTTGGCATAGAAATATTATTAATAAAAAAGAATACTTATGTGATCACAACAGTAATCTTGTTTGCCACAGTTTTTAGGGCACACGTGTGCGCATGTGCACGTGCGTGTGCACACACACACACACACGCACATTTTCACACATTGTCTGGATCTTAAATAAATACAGTAACTTCACCTAGTAATTGGGTCTAATTATGTTCTCCAGGTCTGGAAAGTATGTTCCTTTTGTCACAGTGTCTAATGCCAGCCAATTTACACTTAGTTCCTGTACAATTGATCTCTGAGCCTATTATGATATAATAACGTTCCAGAATTTCTCTGTGGTGTGATGCTTTAATATTTTTCCATTAAGAAAGAAATGTTGTGTCTATTTGGGGTATTTAAGTGTTAAGCATTTGACTTAGTTGGACAAGGGGAGTTGTAGGAACTATCACAATTATGGGGGCAGGAACCAGATGAATCAGAGTCTGTCTCTGCTGTTCATGAGATGGAAGCAATGTGATTCACTAACCATTCAATTTATTTGTAGTCTTCCTGCTCATTAGTCCATGAATAGTATTAACTGGGTGAAACAATGATTCAGAATTTCCTTATCAGTGCTCATTCAGCAGGAGAAATCTTGAGGTCCCACGGTTTGTTTTGCTTTTTTCTTTCCTTCTTGCATCAATGATAAATTAGAAAAAGTAATTAAATACTGTTGGTAATAACTTGCTTGTTGTACCTTGAAAAAGAATGTAACTCATTACAGAAAACCCGACGGCCAGGTTTTTCTTGCTTTCTCTTTGTCTCAAGCTTATGCAGACACATGCTCACAAACTTTGCACCATGTATTTAAATACTGTTTGGCCAATTTGGCTATAGTGCATCTTGCTAAATTTCATAATCATCAATAATACAACTATTACTAAATGTACTATTAAAAAGATGAGTTATTAAGGCCTAAATATAGACCAGATGCTGAAAAACATGCTATACAACAATAACTTATTGCTGATGACTCCAACATCCATTGGCTAATATTTATACTGAGTAATTATTTTATAACCTTCCAAAAGGGTTAAATTCATTTACTATCTCATCACTTAAAGTTCTGTTCATCAAATAACAATAGAATCACTCCTAAATTTTTAAGTATGGTATTTTACATAAAAAAATATGAACAATATAGTGATTCAAATTTGAAAAAAAAAAAAAAGGAGAAAGAAAGAAAAAGGAAGATAGGAAGGAAGGAAAAAAGAAAAGGAGAGAGGGAGAGAAGGAAACCAGCCACTACTACTCTACACAGAATACTTTTCTCAAAGTAAGGTTCAGCATTTATGCTTAGTTTTATGATTTAATTGATAATTGAATTAAAATATATTCTCTTTATAAAATTATAAAGATTGGCATGCTGTATTTGCTGAGTAAAAGTAAGATGAAATTTAACTAAGGCACTCAGTTATTTTGGAGTACTGGATTGCTATTATTCATAGTCAACACATATTTCCAAGGAACAGGCAATCTATTTGTGAATGCATCTATCAGGCACAAACTATTTTTGCACGATAATTTCATGAGGAGCAGCCAACAATTTTTAGCTCTCTAACCATCATGCATGACTTTAAATAAGTTATTTAATCTGTTGGTACTGTTATAGTTAATTTGATTGGTCTTTTATAGGCTTCTCTAATTAAAAATGAAATGCCTCAGGTCTTATTACAATGTTCTAGTGATGTTTCATGTGGGAAACTGTTTCTTACATGACCTCCATGGGTCTGTATGCTATAACAGATATTTTATCATTGGCACATCAACACTACTTCTCAGTAGTAAAGTCACCTCTAATTTTAATTTAGTAGATATCTAATGAAAAGCATTTAGGAAGATTTTATTCTCCCAAGATAAAAATAAAATGCTAGTTTTAGAAAACTAGTCATTATTTTAGTTCATCTCTAATACATGAAGTGAATAAAAGGCATTTATAGGTAATAGATTTTTGATTAAATATTTTAAATATTCTTATTCTGTTATCATCTTTCAGACTACGAATGCAAGGTATAAATACAGATTTTCCTATTTCCTCATGACTAAATTGAATATAGTATGTACACTGAATAGACTACCTAATAAGTATTATGAATGACAACTCTGTAAGCAAGCATTTGACATTATTTTATCATAGAATTGATGCAAATAACAGCATGATTAAAAGGAACAATAAAAATGATGTATATATCATGTATATACATATATATATGAAGGAAAAATGTGGCACTGTGTTAAGCTGAATAGCAATGTGTGAGTTTTTGCCCATATATCTTAATTTCTTTTACCTGAGTTTTATATCAATATAGGGAATT
>JAJEJO010003788.1:230455-319274 GCA_020662805.1 Glaucomys volans | reverse complement strand
TAGTTTTCATCATCTAAGTCATATGATTGTTATAATAAATATCATAATGTCTGAAATTCTTTTGAATCCATAGGAGAGTAACTGACAGTGAATAAGAACTAAATATGAAATCTTTCTGGTTCAGAAAAAAATAAGTCAAATAATCCCACATTTGACTTCACCCAATAGTTGCTGCCTCCTGCCAACAGTGATTGATCTGAGCTTGAATTACTTTCATTTAAATTGGTAAAGGCCAATAGAAATGTTAATATGCCCTGAGGTGTATTTCTGTCACTGGGGACAAGATACTGCTCCATGAATCAAGATGGAGAGTTTTCACAGACTGAGCAATTGTTACACAGTTAAGAAAAAGAGTAATACAAATAGACCTGGATAATCTATTAGTAAGGGATTTGAAGGCTCATAGGACATTTATGAAAATAATAGCCATCATCATCACAGTCTGTTAAGTAGGATTTTATTATCTGAATGCTGTGAAAAGCAGCCCTTCTAATATTATTTAATGCCGTTCTCATGACTTCCAAGCTTACCTGTTCTGTTTGGAACTGGCATGGTGTTATGCCCCGTGCCACTGTGCTACAACTAAGTGAAGCTAGCTTCCTGACTCACAGGCTTCTGTAGGCAATAGAAGAGAGAAGAATGGTTTAAGACCTTCCCACAACCACTGTACTTGAACATAATAGGTTACCTCTTCTAATTTAACTGATTGAGAATAAAGCCTGCAAAGTACTGTAGTATAGGATTTGAATCTGTATTCTATATTAGCTAAGGGACTTTGAGGACTGTACTAACCTTTCTAGGTTTCACTTTTATCTTAAAATAACCAATACCAATCGCAACCATAATAGTAGCCTATTTCAGGGAAAATGTGAGCTTAGAACATAATGATATATATTAAGGCTTTAGCACAGTGCCTACCAGTTATTGTCTTCACTAAATATCAGTTGTTATTGTATTAGTTATTTTAATATTTAGTAAATGTAGTTTGGCAAAGTAACATCGAAACGGACTTTCCATTCAATCTCTCTAAGTAGAAACACATCAAGAACCAGCAACAATGCAGGATAATTGGCAGTCAATGAGAAAGGACCAAGATTAGTGAACAAAGATACAGTTTTAAAAGTTAAGGATGGGTGGAATCTGCCATGCAACAGAACCAAGCACAGGGCCAGGGCTAAAGGACTTGCTAAATAAGGGGAGCAGATCCAACAAGGTACATAAATGTGAAGGTCTTTAATATTTTCATAAATCAATTAAAAATCTTAGAAAGCAGCAGGAGAGGATCCAGACTTTGTATAACCTGAAGTATATATATTTTCAGAGCTCTCTATAACCAAACCAAACCACATCACAAATTAATTAATTATAATACCTTCAAAAGGGTCTTGTGCATAGGTATTAACTTCATCATAAATCCACATCTATCTAGCAAGAGAAATAGTCACTAAGTATTATAGAACTGATAAGGGTGGCCTCAAATTATAAACAGCTGTGAAACCCTGGAAGAGTTTAGAACAGTTTCTCAAAGTATGGTCCCAAGATTAGCAGCCTCCACTGTAGGTAAGAACTTGTTAGAAAGTCACATTCTAAAGCCTAACTCCAAATTTCTGATTCAGGAACTCTGAGGCCAAGAATCTGCATTTTAACAAGCCCTCCAGGATTAGGATGCTCACTAATATTTGATAAGCACTGTGTTGGAAGATGGATTTTGAACTGCCTATAATGAAGAAGAGTTTTTAATAGTATATTGAATTTAAAGGGTTTATGCTCAGTGCCAAGTATTTAATACTATATAAATTAGACTAAGATGGGAAAGTGATGATGTTGTTATGGATAGGTATGTAAGGCTTATACCAAAAAACATACAAAGAGGGAAATTGATTAGATATGATGGCTACATACTGAATAGAAGGGCAGTGTTTACGTATGAGTCCAGTTTCCAGGTTGCTATGGATAGCAACAATGAAAGTGAGGAAAGACAACCTGATAAAAGAAGAAAATGGGATTGGTAGATGGGGGAAAAAAACAATCTGTTTTGAACGTGCTGATATATTGATGAGATATGTAAGTAAAAAGTGTATGGTAAGTTGGGTGCAGTGGTGCATGCCTATAATCTCAGGGGTTCAGAAGGCTGAGTCAGGAGGATCGTGAGTTCAATGCCAGCCTCAGCAACTTAAGAGGCCCAAAGCAACTCAGTGAAACCCTGACTCTGAATAAAATCCAAAAAATGCCTAGGGATGTTGCTCAGTGGTTAAGTACCCCCTGGGTTCAATCCCTAATGCAAAAAAAGAAAAAGAAAAAGAAAAAAAGTATAGAGTTAGTATATATTCTGGATAACAATATAATACAAAACAATGTGTAATTGCACACTCTGCCCACCTCACAAAAATAAACCAACAGTTTTATAGATTGTGCACTAGCTGATTTCTCCTTGTTCAAATTGTTGACATAGAAAAGAAATGTGATATAGTTCTTTTCCCAGTGGGTAGCTAGTACTTAAAAGAAATTCCACTGTTGGTTATTGTGCTTTTTACTTCCCAGTAACCTTGAATAGGCTCTAGCAATTTTAACTGCTACAAAGAATGTAAACAGAAACAGAATTTGTTGGGAGCTTTTCATTATTTTGTTCCGTATTATTACGGTCTTGTTTCATTCACTGATTCCAAAATCTATACTACTATATCCAATACTAATTGGGAATTATTCCAAGTTTAATAAAGTCTATCTACTTTATTTATGTTTCTGTAGTATGTGCATAATAAATATATTTTAATATCATGATAGATGCTAATAGGAATTTAGAAGCCTTCCCTGTGGGTACAATCCAGAAGATGAGAAGCATTTTCATACACCAGTTATTTTGGAAGCAGTGATTTAATTGCATTCTGTCTTTAATGATATAAAGTTAATATACTCATGACTACCCACACTATTCCAAAATTGACTGCCAAATGTGTGAAGAAGGACACCTGAATAAAAATGTGAGCCATAAGCACAAGTACTCCCAGATGCATAGGTCCTGGGACTGGTCACACAAATTGCTGATTGGCACTTGCCAAAAGGAGAAATATGGAAAATTCAGTGGACATCACTTCTATGTAAGGAAGATTCTTATTCAAACTCCATGTCCTATGGCCTGAGGATAGGACATGGTTAGTAACCTTTTGAAGAGTAAGTGAATCGAAATTATTTCCTTCAATTGTGCAGGAAAGCTAGGAAGAGAATAATGATGGTTTAAATTTATGCTACAAATAATACATTCAAAAGAATATTAACCAAATTAATATGTGTATTTTTTACAGAGAAGTTTAAATTTTAAGATCATTTTATTAAAACAAGTTTAAATACTTAGACTTTAAAAATGAATATCTTAGCCTGGTTTGGTGCATGCCTGTAATGCCAGCAGCTCAGGAGGCTGACGCAGGAGGCTTTCAAGTTCAAAGCCAACCTCAGCAAAAGCAAGGCACTAAGCAACTTAGTGAGACCCTGTCTCTAAATAAAATACAAAATAGGGCTGGGAATGTGGCTCAGTGGTCGAGTGTCCCTGAGTTCAATCCCTGGTACCCCACTCCCCCAAAAAAAGAAATATTTTAAACCCCTTATAAATCTCACCATCTTATCATGTTTGAACTTTTTGTTTTTTTCTTATGTAAAATACATTTACATATTCATTAACTCTGAGTATAAACTCATGTGTTGTTGTTATTATTATTATTATTATTTTATTTTATTTTATTTTATTTTTTTTACACAGTAAGTAAAGTGTATAGTACGGTGGTTGTAAGGGCCACGGGGAGAAAGGGCCATGGCGTTAAATAGGCAGACAAGGAAAGCCTCACTGAGAAGGTGACAGCTGAGCAGGACAGGAAAAATGGGGGCTAGCCAAGCGACACCTGGCACAGAGTGTTCAAGGCAGTGAGCACTACCCGTGGCAATTGCAAAGGTCCTGAGGCAGAGTGTGTGGTGTTTGAGAAGCAGCAAGTCAGCTAGCGTGGCTGGTGGGAGAAGCTAGGGGCCAGCCACAGAGTGCCTGGAGGGCATGGTCAGGGTTTGGCTTTTGCTGTGTGTGAGCTGAGAGCCACATGGGGCTTTCTGCAGAGGAGCACGTGGTCTGGCTGTGGTGTCAGCAACGCTCTGCAGAGGGGAAGTGAGGAAGCAGCGGCCCTGTGAGAACAGGACTGCAATGACCCTGGTAGGAAGCGAAGGAGAAACACACAGCATGGCAGCACCTGCCAGGGACTCTTGCCACATGACTGAAATTACCCCAAAATGCAGGGACTTCAAGCAACAGCATTTTATAATGCCTGTGAGTTTGGGCAAGGCATGGCAGGGATGGTGTGCCATGGTTCCATGGAGTCCTGGGCCTCGGCAGGAGCACTGGAAGGACTGGGGTATTGATCAGCTTTTCATTGCTGTGACCAACGACCTGAGAAAAACAACTTAAAGGAGGAAAGGTTTACTCTGGCTCCTGGTTTTCAGAGGTTTAGTCCATGGTTGGCCAGCTCCATTGGTCCAGGCCTGAGGTGAGGCAGAACATCATGACGCAAGCTCATGGCTGCCAGGAAGCAGAGAGAGAGAGAGAGAAGGGGCTGGGGACAAGACCTAGGCCCCAAGGGCACACCCCTAAGGACCCAGTCCCTCCAACCAGGTTCCACTTCCTGCGATGTCCACCTGCTCCAATAGTCCCTCCAGCTATGAATCCTCCAACACGCTGATCCACTGACAAGGTCAGAACTTTCACGACCCAATCACTTGGGGCAAGTCCAGCCTCTGAACGCCGCTACACGGGGGACCGACCTTCAACACACAAGTCTTTGGGGGAACATTCCAGACCCAAACCTTCACTCGGGCTGTGAACCAGCAACCAGGGCTGGAGTCCTCTGGAGGCCTTGGAGACGGAGCACCTCCACACGACCTCTGCACACAGCCGGGGCTTCCTCACAGCATGGGCGCCCAGGAGCACGGGCTTCTTACACAGCAGCTCGGGCTCCAAAATCAGGACTCCCAGTAGACAGCCTCCAAAGTCACACAGAATCGCTTCTGCCTCCTCCCGTTGACCAGAACCACCACAGCCCACACAGACACAAGTGAGACGCTGCAGACCCCACCTGGCAATGGGGCCAGGTTCAAAAGCCATCGCAAGCACTTAGAATCTTCTAGACATGTTGAAGTTCTCTGGCATTGGCTGAGGGAGGAGGCATGATGGAGAATCAGAACAGGCTTTGACTCCGCCCCAAGGGGGGCTCACAGCCCAGTGACCAAACACAGTCACCTCCAGGACTGTGGGCAGTCAGAGAGGGTCCCTGCCCAATCAGTCTGGCCAGTCAGGATGGGCTTCCTGGAGGAGGTGTTGCCTGAGTCTTAAAGAACGAGGGCATCCCAGGACAAGAAGAACTGGGACTGCGGGCTTCAGGGGGCAGGAGGGAGAAGACTTGCAGGAGGGGGTCTGCTCCCACTATTGGGTTGGGATCCAGCCCTGCCTCTGGGCCTGTTCACTCACCTGTAAACTGGGGTGCTACTTCACTGCCTTCCAGGCAGGAACTACATGCATCATGCTTACTGGAGAGGAAGAAGCTTCCCCGGGCCATTCGATTGGGGTTCCAGGCCGGCACAGACGTGCAAACTGGCCAAGACTTGCCCAAGTGTCCGGGGAAAGGTGGAGAGGGGTATCCCCTCCTTACACCTACCCCTGCCCCCAGGAGTCCAGGGAGGTCTCCAGGAGAGGTCACCTGATCTGCAGGTGGGGCCTTAAGATGGGGTCGTCTCTGCTCTACAAGGGGCGGTGCAGCCGGGCGTGATGGTGCACGCCATGGTGTGACCCCAGCGGCTCAGAGGCTGAGGCAGGAGGATCCCGAGTTCAAAGCCAGTCTCAACAAAGGTGAGGCCCTAAGCAACTTAGTGAAACCCTGTCTCTAAACACAATGCAAAATAGGGCTGGGCTATCATTATTATTGATAGCAGGGATTGAACCAAAGGGTGCTTAACCACGAAGCCACATCCCCAGCCCTTTCTTTTTATTTTTTATTTTGAAACAGGGTCTCACTAAGTTGCTTATAGTCTTACTCATTGCCAAGACTGGCTTCGAATCTGAGATTCTCCTGTTTCAGCCTCCCAAGTCATTGGGATTACAGGTGGGTGCATCCAGTTGTAATTGTTTTATTCAGAATTAAATCTTGAATATTTTCTAAATGCTTTTACATTTTTACTATTACTATTTTGATGATTTCATTATTCATTGTAATAACTGATATTCTAAGATGTATTTATGGATTTCAACTATTAGACTTTGCTGCTATAGATGTTTTAGAGGATTAGCTGCTTCTGCTTCTGCTTTTGTATATATAGGACAATTTTTCCAGAAAAAAAATTTCAGAATAAAGTTTTTAGGCTTCCTGAAATATTTCAATATAATATATTCATACATTGGTGATAATGTTGAAACATGAATGTATATAAATACTTCAGGTCTTGACATTAGAAGTAAATTAGGCTTAGATATACTCTTTCTTTAAAGTGTACTTTCCCTTTGAAATTGTATAAATTCCTTTTGAAGTTGAATTCTTTATCATATATTGGAAAAGTATGTGAAATCGTATTTCTCTTTAAAATTATAAATCAGTTATAACTGAGTATAAATCATGACTATCAATGTGTCATTATTTGTATCTTATTAAATATATATTATATAGTTAAGTATTATATAATAATATTATATTTTGTATGTAGCAATATTCACCACATAATACTTAATAAATAAATGAGTGAAAGTGCTCCCAAAAAAGATGCTTTTTTAGGAAAAAATGACCCTAACCCAAGTTATAAAGCTAAAAATAGTTTTGTTTTTAGATATAAACAAATAGTTTTGTTTTTAAATTCTTCCACTCATTGTCCTCCTTCTTATAGGTTATTTAGTTCCAAATGATGGTTCAAGGTCAAGTGTGGAAAGGTCTGTACAAAACCACCAGGAATGGCTAAAAATACTTATTTCCAAATATCATCAACCAAATATTTAGGGGTGAAATTTGGGAATCTGCATTTTTAATAAACTCCCTAGATAATTTGATAATTTCAGACAGAACTCAGAAGCGATGACCTAGGTTACCAGAGACACCCACTCCCTTTCTATTCTGGTTTTGTGTATCTATCCACCATCCTCCATGCTTCAAATAAACCCCATTATCTTAGGACTTGAACTAAAGGCCTTATAACATTTCTCCATGTAGGAACCAGTTTTAATCCTGTTGTTTAATGATGCCTGCTACACTTTTTAGATTTATCATCTAACTCTGTTTAAGTACATTCTGGATATAATGTAGGATTAAATACATGTGAAATAAGCAGAATTATATTATGTAAAGGATATTGAAATACCTTACTGATTCTTTGCTTAAATTGAGAAAATGCAAATATTACCTAAACTCAGTCCTATAGTTCGAAAATTGAAAATGTGCATATATTCTATAGAGGCGACACCCAAATGCACTTACTGGCATTATCATGGTTTAAGTTAGCATGATTGCCCATGTAGGAGTAGGAGGGCCTGATGAAGGGGAGTTTGGTTTTAAGGAAAGCAAATCATATATGGTGTAGGGAATGTCAACCATGTGGAGCACCCACAGAATGTCTGAGTAGAATGAAAGATGGGCTTAAGTTTTAAAGTGGGAATGCATGTGTACATGAGGGGGTTGGGTTCTGAAAACAAAGGGACCATATAAATTGTTCAGAAAGGTCTGCACAGAAAACCCCTTTGAATAGCCAACCCCTTAGTCAAGCATGCTTACTCAAATTCAGAATAGAACATCACCAATATAAAGCAAATTCAAATAATAAAAGAAAATCCTTTTACTTCACCAAATTAACTTCCCCTCCCTTAGAAAATTGCCACAAAATGATTGAAGAAACATCTCCAAAGTCGCAAGTGAAGTTTCCAAGTAAGAGAACCTGGATTCCAGCACCAAGCCCAGAGACCTGACAATCTCTGCCAAAACCTTCCAAAAATATGTGTTTAAAACATGTGCTATGTAATGAAATTCTTATAATACAATGTTATACATTCCTTTATTTTTAATATAAGGCCAATATCTTGTTTGAATATTTCAAAGGAATTTTATAAATGTATAATGCTGTGAAAAGTTTTTCAATGTACAATATGACTTCTAACCCATATGTTTGCTCTAGGCATAGATATGTGTGCATATCTATATATTTATACATATATATTTACATATACATATGTGTGTGTGTGTGTGTGTGTGTGTGTCAAGAAAAGGTTAATTTTACCCTCCAGCCTACTCCCTTCTCTGGATTAAATCAGGGCCCCCTGATAACAACATATTACAGAATAGGAACATTTTTCACGGGCATTTTTCTCTTTTCAGTTTCTCAAAGAACTTCATCAAAACTAATGGGACTATAGAGAAGATTGATCTGAGGCTTGGTCGGGTCTGTTAGATCACCCGTGCACGTGGGAATGGGCACATCCATCTGCCTTCCCTGGAGTCCAGCAGGATGGGGAACTCATGACAGATACTATGACTTTCAAAGAGACTATTTTTTTTAATAAAGCCTCTTTTTCCCTATGCTATTTTCTAATAATGAGTAGCAATCATTAAAATAGTTCCTGTAAAGTGTTATTTAATTTTGGAGGTGTAATGGATAGACTAGAGAGTGAAATACCTTGAGTATATCATGACTAATTTTGCCATTGGGACAGACTCATTGGCAGTATATGAAGTAATGAAAGTTCCTGCTTCAAACTGTATTGGTTCTCTTAATCTTCATTTAAATAATTGGATGTGATGTTTCCAAGTATATTCCAAATCCAGAAATGCTAGGTTTGTTTAATAATATGTGCATCCATCAGGGGCTAGTTACAATTAAGAAACACATCTTGTGTAGATATTCCTAGTTACAAGATTGAAATATGAAAATAAGTTTCTATCATTTATATAAGTTTATATCATCCTTAGAACAATGTGGTGATGTTATATGTGTTATTAATCATACTGCGGGATGAAATTGTAAATTAATTGAATCTGATTTTTTCTTTTTCTTTATTTCTTCTTTTTTTGGAAATATTACTTAAGTTTAAATTGTTCACAGTCAGTGTAAGAGGACAAAAATGTGAATATTTTAGATTAAAAGGGCTTTTAAGTACTCATCTAATATCTTCATTGCAAAGAAATTTTTGAAAATCTTTAAAAATTTAGCAAAATACTTTCAGAAATATATTTGTTCATATAGTGAATTTCTAAATTTTACACACTTATCATATATTTGTATGTGAATACTCTGTGGTCATAAACAAAGCGGGTCAATCAGGTTGATTGGGATACTGTGAAGAGACTTCTAGTAAAGGCCTGTATGTTGTGGCAGGTGGTTTCATAGACTGATGGTTGGTTCTACTAAAATCATCTCTGTCTGAATGTGATTCTTGTATTTAATATTGAAAGCCAACCAACAAACAACAAAACCAGGCTCTCCATGTACAGACAAGAATTCCAGAAAGACCCAAAGGCCAATGGCTATAAATGAAAGGACAAGATATTCTGGTCATTTAATGGACAGGTCAATGTGTCATCTTTAAAGACTCTTCATAACATTTTTGAACACAGCCAAAAGTAGTTTAATATAGCTTAATAAACCTCATTATTAAAATAACAGTCATGTGGTAAATGCCTAGGAAAAAAGGAAAGTTCTTAGAAGATTAAATCATCTTTCTTTTTTTCCCCAACAGGGATTGAACCCACTTAACCAGTGAGCCACTTTCCCAGCCATTTTTTAAATTTTATTTATAAACAAGGTCACATTGAGTTGCTTAGGATCTCACTAAATTGCTGAGGCTGGCTTTGAAGTTGTGATCTTTCTGCCTCAGCTTCCCAAGCTGCTGGTATTATAGGCATGTGCCACCATAGCCATCTAGATGAAACCATTTCTCAGGAAAGGTTACTTTTCAGTGAAAGTGAATTCATGAGTAATGACATTTTGTATATCACTAGTCTTATTTGAAAAGAAAACAGTAATGATCAGTGGTCTCTAAAAATTAATAGAGAAATAAGTGCAAAGACTGGATTTCTTAAACTCTGTTAATTGTAAAATCAATTTAATGAACAGAATAGTGAACTTTAGTACTGACTTAAAAAATTTAAAAAGTCAGACTTGAACACATTTGATTATTACACCCAGTATAAAATAGTTTTATGTTTATGTCTAGATAAGAAGCATCTTCATATAAAATTTGAGAACTTATCATACCTATTTTTTATTTGTATTGTTAGGAGGATATTGAACAGCATGTGAATTTATTATAAGAAACTTTAAAACCCTTAAGGAATATTTGCCAGTGAGTTTATTGACATAGAAAATTAGATATTTAATAATAAATTTTTTTCTTTATGATTACTCTGTTGCCCATATTCAAGCACTTTGTAGTGTGGTTTCACATAAAACCAAGTGTTTTAAATGTTAAAATTTTCACTTCAAGGAATTCTGAAGATAAAGACATTCAACAGAGGACTCTAACTTTTTTTTTTCCTTTTGTAATAACCATTTTGGTTGTAATTATTTCTGGGAACAAGGAGCACAACTTCACATAAATATTTATTTTACAAATGAGATGATACAATACAAGCATGTTTTGTACAAGAATTTTGAGGCATTATAAATAAGCTAAAAAATCTTCCTGATGATGACTGAATTTTCACAAGATTTCTGCAGAATAGTCACCTGTACCAACAGAAATTAAAATTAGGAAAATAAAAAGTAAAGCCTAAAAATACTTAATATATCAAGTGTATGCAAGTCTTTTGTTTTGTTTTTGTTGTTGTTGTTGTTTTTATTTTTGAATGGTAAAGAGTCATCTCCTTCTAGAAGCTTCTCTTCTCTCCTTAAGCTGAGTATATAAGAGCCACTGTTACCAAGAGGGACTCTCCTGTCCCTTCTGTCCCACTAGGAGTTCACAGCCTGACTGTACCATCTACTTCTTAGATCCCATGTTGCTCTCTCTCTGTCTTTCAGTCACAGCCAAACAACCTTGGTCCTAATTAAACCAAGGGGATTGACATTCTCTCCTAGGTACTTAGAATGCTGTACCCAGAGCATTTTCAGACCTTGCCAGCCAGGAAACAAGCCACTGCTTTTCCCATTTTGGGATTTCTTCCTACTCTTGTTTTGTAAGCAATGGGAACAAAACAAACTAAAATCTGGATTTCCGACAGAACAGTACAGTCTATTATTCTTGCTCCTCTAT
This sequence comes from Glaucomys volans, assembly GCA_020662805.1. Lineage (NCBI taxonomy): Eukaryota > Metazoa > Chordata > Mammalia > Rodentia > Sciuridae > Glaucomys > Glaucomys volans. The sequence goes on along the minus strand of JAJEJO010003788.1, from coordinate 308,026 downwards.
GACTGGTGAAATAATTTTCTGGGACATAATTTTTAAGATTTTTATGGCATAATTTTTAACTGTTGTACATGTATTGAAAATTATGCTATTCTATGTTAAACAATGTGGCCAATGTAAGCATGATAACTAGATTCAAATCTTCAGACATCATATCTCCCACTTTTATTTGTGTAAGGTAATTATAAAAACTAGTCTATTCACTGTATAGTTAGAAAATAAGCACTCGATTCAGACAGACCTAATTGTGTGTTGAACTTATTAGTTATGTGACTCCAGCAAGATGGTTTGACTTTCTAAGCCTGAGAATTTTGTAAAATGTGAATAGTTCTAATCACTGTCACAACTGTCATTTTGTAATGACATTTGTCTCTTTGGAAATGAGTAAAGGATGTTAAGTACTTAGAAAACTGACAGGCTCATACTAAGTATTCAATAAATGCAAGTCAATAATACCAAAAAAGACGTTATATAAATGACTTTGCCACTTTAAAAGTACCAGGAAATTAATATTTTCAACATTAAGGAAATGTTTTGATATTTATTTCTTATATTCACTAAAAATACAATGAATAAAATCAATTGTTCTTGAATTAAGATTGAAATCTACTTTTTAGCATGGATAAAAAATAAGAATGTTATTGCTTTCTTTCTGCACAAAGAGATATTGATTCCATTCCACGTGAAATATATTTTCCCAGAACTATGATTGCAGAATGGAAATAATGTCAAGTAACTTATTCCTTTAGAAGTTAAATCTATTTAGCTTAAAGGTTCAAAGAAATAGAAGAAATTTGAAATATAATCCTTAGAATTCTAAGTGGGTTTGTTCATCTCCCTTTAGTTCTTTTTCATGTTCTCTTCTTTGCTTTTCTCATCTAACATCAGCATTTCTAGTATTTGCTGCTGACTGAAAACTGTATCAACCTTGATTGACATCTCAGACTGAATTAAATTTAGATTTCTGATGCATTCACAATGGGTCTTAAAGAATATATAGGAGTTTGCCAGACTGAGTACAAATGAAAAACATTATAATCTGAGCAAAGGTAGAGAGTTCAGAAAGCATAAAGAAGCAGGTGTTCTAAGGATGGTTGACTGAAGAAATGACTCCCACAGAAGGCTGGAGAGCATGTTGGTTTAGATTGTGAAGGACTGAGTCTATCAAAAGAGTTTATGGTTTTTCTTGGTTTCTCTTATGGTTACTGATATTAATAGAATATTTTGTTTGCTCCTTTTTCTTAAATTGAAACTTAATAGCACAAATTAAAAAAACTTTTTTTCCATTGAATAAAATCCACATGGGCAGCAGTGGGGAAAATGAAGTACAACATGATATAAAGGGAAGAACAAGTAGGATTTATTTTGAACACTCAGAAGAGAAAGCTGATGGGGAGTTAACTGATAATTGCATGTGGAGGCTGGTTATAAGAGACATTTGAGACCGTTGCCAGGAATTTATGATGGGAAGTGAATCTGGTGACCTATGGGCAAGAGGGAGTTTTGTTCTATTTTACTTTGGTAATTGTTAGGGTGAAAAGTTACTTCTTGCACCAAACAGGAGAGAATTTGGAGTGGGGAGAAGGATAGGCTTAATTTGAGACTATATTGCTTAGGGTGGTATATATGCAAATTAGAATCACAGTAGGTCACTACAAATGTGGGATTTTGGACTTGAAGAGAGAACCTTTTAGATCTACTAGCAGTTGGGATGTGTGATTTGAAGACCCACTCATGCAGTCTCCCAAAGGAGGAACTCTATGGTTGACACATTACTTTTACTATTTTTAAAAAACATATTACTCTTAATTTTCCTTAGTTGTAGCTCCTTAAACTAACAATGTCCAAGTTATCTTCTCCTTTGCATTTTGCCCTCTTCTGAACTCCTTGATTTTTCCCTCAGGACCTGAATCTTTCTCTTCTTATATTTGTACACTCTCACTCTTCTTGAAACTGGATAAGCTCTTGCTTATTCTTAAGGCCTTCTTTGGCTATCCAATTCATATAATTCTTCACATGAACATTTCTCATATCATTTTACTATCTCAGTAGTCTTTTGCTCTCTTTATATATATACACACACATATATATACACATATATATACATATATATAATACATATGTGTATATATACACCATATATACATATGTGTATATACAAACTACATAAATAGTGTATATTTTATATATATAGATGGATATTGATATATATTCATATATCTATAGATATTTTTATATATTGCTATCTATGTATACTGATATCTTTATATATCAATATCTATATATATATCTGTGGTTGTTTTGTGAGTGCTATAAAGAAAAAACAAACAAAAAAACCCAACTCTCTGTCTTCATCCTTACTATACCCCCAGTGTAGCATATAAGCATATAACCTGACTGGAAATGTTTCCTTTCCCTCCCTCCCTCTCTTCTTCCTTCCCTAAGTAAATACATTATTCAATGAATGAATGGATACATTTCTTTTGAACATGTCCCAATTTCAAGTTCCAATATCATAATCCTAGATGAAGTCTTCCTTGTGCATTAAAGGGAATATTTAAAGGTTCATGAATCATCCCCTTACTCTAGTCTCTTCTGTATCCAAACTCTGCACAGTTGGGAGCACAGCCCTCATCCTACCACCAACTAACTCTTCCCTTTTTTGTTCCTTCCTTCACGAATTGAAATGATACTGAATTTCCTATAAAATCTTTTACTTTTGAATTCAGCATAAGGTGTCAATCTAACATTTTAGCTTTTTCTACCATGGTTCTACAAGTAGGGTACATTCCAACCAAATGGAAGTATTCACATTTAGAAAGTGTGTTCAGTAATTTCATTATACTGTAAGTTTGATTGGGCATATATTCAGTAAATATTTTTGCATGCTTATTCTGTGTCAATTTTGTACTTGCTGAAGATAAACATAAACATGAATTATAATTTTGATGCTATTTCCTTCCTTAAAATACTCTCTCCCACTTGCATTGCTTATTAAAAATCATCAAGTCTTTGTTCAAATGTCACTGTCTCACTGAGGCCTATCTCACCCACCCTAATTAAAATTGTAATTACTCATTCTCAGCATGGGGTACCCCGAATCACAAATAACCTCCTCTGCTTTTTTTTTTTTTTTCCTCTCAGTACTTAGGTTTTAACATGCTACATAAGGTATGTATTTATTTTGTCTACTGAATATTATTTGCCTCCACTTAGAGTGTATGCTCTACAAGGGCAGAAATCTTTGACCATGCAGCAATGTATCCTAACTGGAAAATAAAATGTCCTGAGCAAAAACTCTTTTTTAATGAAATCTCCAAACTTCCAAGCTGTGCTTTATGTAGCTCTTTGCTTGTGCCTCTCTGACAAGACTCAACACTTCTCTGTATCTTCCTATCAAGTTCTGCAAGGCTAGACAATGTTGTTCACATCTTTGTATTTTCCATAGCTCTTAGCTCATTATTTCAGTAAATAGTGAATAGTTCGTGAAGAAAAATGAATGAGGATGATACACTGGAATATAATATACTGAGATGTTCTTTATCTTTCTTTCAAATATCCTGTCCCAGTCTCGACTAGCTGAGTGGTTGTCTCATTCATTTAGAATTTTAAAATTTGACATTAGTGTATCAGGTATTTTAGATAGCAATAATGTGGATGATTTGTTCTCTCTGACATGGTTGAATATATCTTATTTAAAATATTCTGCAATGATTTTGTAGACTGAGATTGAACTCTGCTTTGAGGACGGGTTCAAAAGGCTGCAGTATTTGCTACAGGAACACACTGTATGATAAATGTTCAAATGTTCTTTTCGTTTTTAGAATCACAGCCATCTTTACAAAATTAAAGGGTAGATGTGATGTCAAAATTGAACAATTCTCCTAAGTTCCAAACCTAACCCCCAAACTTGGGATTTTGAAAATTGATTTTAAAATTGGTGGCAATTTTTTCAAAAAGAAACAAGTTTCTTTGAGTTCCTTAACCCCCACCTCCCTTAGTGATGGGCACTGTCATGCACCAGCATTAAGCACAGTCTCTGACTTTAGGTGCATTTACCATTTGGGGAATGTACTGTCCTTGTTCTGTTAGCCTCAGCATTTTCCAAAACCTCACTTCGCCCATGGTGCTTGTGAATATATCACTGTCCACCTCTTCTGCCGTTCGTATTTACCGTTGTCTTATGCTTCAGCGTTTCCGATGTCCTTGAGAAGCTGTAACCAGCCTTTACATTTGAAAGAGTGCCAGCTCATTTAGTCAGGCTGTGTTTGAGAGGCATGGATGAATTTATTCTATCTAACATTTAATAAAAAATAAATTAAAAATGTGACTTATGCCATGACATGCTTAGCATTACCCTTCCAGGTTTAAATTTGAGAGTTGTCAGTGCCCTCCCTGGTCTGGAAACTGACATGTTATCAATCTACTGCGTGGGTGACAAGGCCGCTGATGTCTTCCCAAGGCTCTTGTTTAATAATTAATTTTTCATTGCAGGCATGTTCAATAAATGGATTACAAAACTTAAGCCCGTTTAAAAGGTTTTAGAAATTCATTATTAGTTTTAAAAGATGAATGCACAAATTAACTGTCCCTTGATAGATGAGGCATACCATTTATAGCCAGGGCCTGTGTGGTTTTAGCCTATATTTACACACACCGTAGAATAGGATAAAAAGTCAGGACGGTTTTGTACACAATGTCACTGAACCACTGAGGAAGCGATTCTTTTCAAAGAAGACTCAAAAAGAGAGATCAGATGACAAATTTGTGCTTTGAACATTTTCCTCTTTGCTCTTTCTCTCAGAAGTCCTCCACCATCTAGTCTCTTTACGGGCTCAGTGCTATTTCTGGAGTTAGCACCTTGAGCTCAATTTTTTCCACAGAATAATAGTATGATTTAGAATGAAAGGAATCTTATCAGTCATCACATCTAAATTTCCTTGATTAAATGTCAGAGGCAATTATTAAGCTGTTGTTTGTCAGCTCCACACTCACCCTTTGTGATTCCAGGATTGGGACTCTGCAAACTGCATTTGCCCTTTACCATCTGGCTTCCTGTTAGGTTCTGCCAATAGAGCGCGCTGGAGGGAAACAGTATGGGGACAGGAAGCTTGCTTTGTCCTTTGCTGGCTCTTCCTTTCACCATTGCCCAACCAATGGCACTTCATCCTGGCAGCAGCCATTCACTGGTTGCAGTACTAGTTTCTTTTTATATTCCTGGAATCAGTCTCATCACATCTCCTTGAATTTGCCAAAAGTAGCCAGGCAGTGTCCTCATTTCAGAATTCTGTCACAATGCCGGGGTGCCCTCTGCCAGACTCCTAGTTTCTGTTAATCCTGAACTCTTCCTTTGTTTCCCATACTGTGCAGGTGTTCATCCTTCTCACAATTCGTCATAATATGTTGCCTCAATTTCTTTTTTGTTTGTTTTCCCTTCTCACTTTCAGTGGGTATCTGGGGTCTTGCAACACCTCATTAGTGAACCCTGCATTAAATTCTCTCTGTTTAAACAACAGATAGGATTTCTCTTTTACCAGTTAGACCTTGGCTGGTACAAGCAGCGCTTACAATCAATCTCTTAATCAGTCAGTAAATACAATTTGTCTTTAGCTTTTGAAAGGACTTAATATAATTGAATGACTAGAAAATTCTGATCACTTATATCTTAAGTCATTTAAGATATTGTACATGTAATCATACTGTACAGAATTTAAAACGTGCCTTTTAAAATCAGATTGTTAGCAGGTTGCATCACTGTTTATTAACTCACTAATTCCTTCCTTCCCACACTTCCTAGCTTTCCTGTGTCTGTCTTGCATATTAAGCCACTACGTGAGAAGGAAGGACAGTATACTAGCTACAGTTTGGAGAATCTTTCTCATTAGCTGCTGTGTGAGTGTGGGGGTCTGCTGTTCCAGTCTCCTTATTCCTGCTCCTTCAAAGAAATGAGAAGCTTCAGGTAAAAACTAGAGAAGTTACCCTTCCATTGATTTAATTGCAGCACTAATAATTTTTACTTTCTAAAATCATACTCTTACTTTATACTCAGGCCTCAGATTTTACTTAATAAAGGATATGTCAAGAAATTAAGCTTGAGATACCAGCTGCAAATAGTTTTAGAAAGTTAGATTAATTGATTTCATATTTTTCTACATGCAGTATCAAATGTGTTAGATACGTTCAAAAAATAGTTCACAAATGGCTGCTGTATGTAACATGACAGACTAAACAATAATGGAGCATTTTTAGTGGAACATTCTTTGTGGAATCACTCTTTATTAAATAATAGTGTTAGCAATATCTGTTTCATGAGAAAATTATTTCATGAAAAATGAAAATTGTACTGCCTAGAGTTCATCTGATATAAAAATCTAAACTGTTGTTTATTATTAATTATATATTTTGGTACTAGGGATTATATCCAGGAGAGCTTTACCACTGAACTACATCCCCAGTCCTTTCAGTTTTTTGTTTGTTTGAGAGAAGGTATTGCTAAATTGCTGAGGCTGGTCTTATACTTTAAGATCCTCTTGCCTTAGTCTCTGGAGTCCCTGTGATTATAGGCATGTGCCACCACATCTAGCTAAAATTCTAAATCATAGTGAATAAATTTTAATGTAAAGTATTTCCCTTTTTTGTTATGTCAAGCCATGATTTCTTCTTTGTTACTCTTATATTTTAGCCATTCAATATTATTTTTAAAAATTTAAGTACAGAGTACAGACTTTTACTTTGTAGATTTGATTTGCAGGCTTATAAAGACAATTAATAGGCAAGAAAAATGATACAATTTGTTTCCTTCAAAAATTCTTAGTGATGAAATTCAATGACCTGTTATCTTGGTGTGCTGTTTTTTGTCTTATGAGGCAAGAATTCTTATCAGTATGACTAGTCCAGACTCCTTGAGAGCTTGATATCTGGAATTAGTCATTAATTAGCCAGTATGTTTGTACCACCCACTACAATCATCTGAGAATGTCAGGGGGTTGTGAAGTGGAAACAGAAATTAAGAAAACTCTGCAATTAGGACTCATCTTTCGACAGGAGTATGGTAATATATATTAAAGAATAAATAAATTAATATCACATAAGAGGTATAAGAGTCAAAGAGAAGACCATTGTTTAGAAGGAGTCAGGCTGGTACTGTGCCAAGGAAAATACATTCATTTCTGAAGGCTGGGTATGGATTTCAAGTTGTCTCACTCAACTGGAAAGCATAATTTCCTCACTGTCAAGTTGCCTCCTTATTTGTCCTTGAGACCATGACAGTGTTACCAGAGTTAAGCCCAAGGCTCAGTCAGCTCTGGGGGTCTCAACAGACTAGGTCTGGTCAACCATCCCCAAAGCCAAAACCCATCAAAGAATTGAATGGCAGTGAAGGCAAGAAAGGAATTTATTCTCCATGTGGCCACACAAGGAAGAAAAACATCAGTTTAGGGACTGAAAGACTGAAAGCATCTCTTCAGGTGCTCTCAGTAGTCTTGTGGTTATTTGGGAAAGGATGGAAGGCAAGGGTCAGAAGCTTGCATAGCTGGTTATCTTGGCCAGGACATGGTCTCAGTGATCATTATTTTAGTATCAGTCATGCACAGCTTTGTGAGTTACAAGAAAAGTACTGCTTCCTGGGGTGTAGTTTCTACTCTTGTCAGAAGATATTTATCGATCAGACTTGTTCCTGGAATCCAAGGTGACTGCAGGAGAGAATGACTCAGAAAGAACAAGTCCGAAAGGCAAGACAGAGTTAGGACAATGGCCAGTCTTCCTTCGGGCTTAGGGCAATGACTCAAGACTTCTAGCTGCTGCTCTGGTGATCCAGAATGGGATATTATGAAAGTTGGTGGTTGTCGACATTTTGACTATGATGTCCCTATAAACCTTGAAGATATCTTTGCTACTTTTATTTTGGTGCCTTCAGCATTGAGTAGGTTTGATTGGCAGCCCTAGACAAATTTTCTTGAAATGATTAACATGTGTACATGCAGAGTTGATCAGGAATCCAACCCAAAGTTATTGATAGAAGGCAGAGAAACAAGCTTTTATCCTGCCTTACAGATACCCATCAGACATCTGTAGGCCCAAATGAAGAGTCTATGCTTTTAGCAAATGCAACCTTAGTCACAGCGATACTCTTCTTCCTTTGTACCCCCACTGCTAGCAAAGGAAGTAAAAGACTAAGGTACTCAGAAAATACCTGATGAATAAGCAGATCTGTAAAGACAGTAGAAGCATCTGTGTTTGTAAGGGAACAGCTTCCTCCTTTCTTCTCCTTAATTCTCATGTTATGAGCTGCTCACTGTCAGATCAAGAGTCAGAAACCAATTGTGTAGTGGTTACTGATCACTACCTTCATGTATTTCTCTAAAACCCTCTAAAATATAGTTGTGACACTGTATTTTATCATAACATTGGTAAAAATGTTCTATAAGTGCAGATTTGAAATGACTACCAATTGAAAGGATATGATAGTAAACAAATTTTAATGTAATCTATTTTTTCCCACCTTTGACATAGTAAGGCATGAGGTTTCTGATGAGGGTTACATCTTGGTGGTTTTTACATTGCCTCCTATTTTCATTTACATTTATGCTAGTGAATCTTAATAGGGAAACATTGTTACTTTCTCTTGAGGAAATATTTTATTTCCTTTATGAACATAGGTTTTAATTCCGAAATAAACAATTTATTTTGGTTTTTGTTTGGGTTTTTGTTTTAGGTTCATTTTTAGGCTGAACTATTTATTAATTTTCACTTAATATTGTTTCCCAGAGCCTGGTGCAGTGGTGCTTGCCTGCAATCCCAGCTTCTTGGGAGGCTGAGGCAGGAGGATCACAAATTTGAGGTCAAAAGGAAAAATAAAAATGACTGCTTAGGGATCGAATACTCCTGGGTTCAATCCCCAGTACTGAAAAAAATAAAATAAAAATAAAAATTTCCCAGGCTTGAATGTAGGTGAAAATGTTAATGAAATTGAAAAGCAGTTAAAATTGCATAAATTAATTTGAGTAAAACTGAAATAATAAATTTTGCAAGGTTTATTAAAAAAGGAAATCAAAACTATGCTTTAAAAATCATATGTAGCTAAAGAAAGCATTTTTACTTTGAAGTCTTCAGTGATTCTTTGATACATATATTAGTTTTGTTCCTAAGAGTTTGTATGCTTTAGTTAACATATACAGGAGACAGGTAATTTTTATAAAAGATCATTAATCACAGACTCTGCGTCTTGGCATTCAAGATCAAATACCTCACAAGAGCCACTAGCCTTGCCCTTGTCCACTGCATTAGGAAAAAAAATGTGCCTCATCTGCTCTTCTTTACTTATAGTTTTTAGATACTTAATGGATTGTGCAGAATTGAGTTTATACCTGCTGATGTATTGGGGCTCCACCTTGATTCTCTCATAAATATACAGATAAGTTATGTACCATGGACAGATTCAGGGCATTGTCTCATTAAAAAATAAGAGCATATACTATGAACTCTGGTCCAGATGAGATCTATAACCAGCAAACTGAAGTCTGAACCATACTAAAAAAGAACACTAATATTGCAAATATGTTCTAATATGAGTCTTTCTAAAGATAACTTTGAAAAATAACAAGAAAACCAAACATGATGGAGAAATAATGCCCAAGCTTTATTTTCTTGGATATCCTCTGTAGTCAACACTATTCACTAGAAAAGGTGTTTCTATTTATGAAAAAAAAAAATGAAAGTTTTTGGTCAAAGAATAAGTGAGAGGTGGAAGATGGGAATTTATTGGTTATCTGATAAATGATGAAAATATAAACTGTAAACAAACATCAGTCAGTATTTTATTAGAAAATCAGTGTGGAGACTTTTTTTGTGGGGGGAGGGTTATCAGGGATTAAACTCAAGGGCACTCAACCACTGAGCCACACCCCCAGCCCTGTTTTGTATTTTATTTAGAGATAGAGTTTCACTGAGTTGCTTAGCACCTGGAGTGCTGAGACTGGCTTTGAAGTTGAGATCCTCCTGTCTCAGCCTCCCAAGTTGCTAGGCAGTGTGGAGACTTCGGTCCTCTTCAGAAATGTGAATTCTCTTTGCATATAAGGAAGAAACTGCTATGGACTGTGTTTGCAACTAAATTTGTAACGCTTACTTGTTTTCTCACATTTGCTTAACTGCCACTAATGCAATGTTTTATCTTTATTTATTAATTCATTTGTTATCAATTCAATTCATTGATAATATTTAAGTGTAATTGTTACAAAGCTGGGGTCTTCGAGAAACTGAGGCAATGTGAAGATCCCCTTCCAATCCTCAGTTCTTGTGATCAAGCCAGAAAGATTTTAGACATGTCATTCTGAGAACAGGTTTACTAAAGGGATAGGAAAAGGGGAAGGGTACACTCAAGGGAGAGAGTGGGTCCTCTCAAACAGGAGAGGGACAATGTGCCTCTCCTGTGCTCCAGTTCTATTGGGGATCCAAGTGAAGTTTTCAGAGTCCTGCCCAGGTCCCCCTCTTGAGTTTTGATGCATAGTAAGGTGATGTAAGACTTTCAATTACCTATTGTCATGGCAACTCCAGGTCACCTTGGCTCATGGATTAGTTCTAATTAGATTCTTATCCATTCATTGTTACAGATTTTATGGTTAGGAGGAACTATCCTTTTCTCCCAGAGTTTCAGGATCTGGTCACAAGTCTCCTGGGTTTTTCCCTTTGACATTATCTTGGCCTGCAATTCTCCTGCCATTAACAGGTAGTTTGCTAAGGAATGTGACATATCCTGTCCACTTAGGCCAGGCAAGGCTGCACGTAAATTGCTTCTTGGAAAAGAAAGCATGTAGGGGTCATTACCATGGGCCCATTTCATAGAATTATTCTCTTAACCTCATGTTTTGATCATTCACATCTGACTGTCCCCTATTATAATGTCCTATTGAGAAAAAGAAACAGAAGGAAAAAACAGACTTTGATAAAATGTACTATAACTCCTGAGGGTTCACTAGTCTGGCTAATGCTTGGAAATGGTTGCCTGTAATTATTCAAAATATTCTGAATTGTAGAACTTCATCCTATTTTACCCTTCAAGTTATAGAGACAGACAAGATTATTATTTTAAATCTTATCTAGTTTGGCCTTTATATTAATGAAGACCTTCACTGGACTATTATCAGAATTTGCTAAGAAGTTAAAACTTTGCAAACAATTATTGACAAGTAAAACAAGCCAAAGAAACCTAACACACTTTATTCTTCCATTTAAAGTAACATATCCTTTTTATCTAAAAAAAAAATCACAGATACTTTCAAAAATGCTATGTCCTGAAAAATTTACTTTTCATCAGCCTTTGAAATGTGCTATTCCAGAGTACTTTGTTTCTTCTAAGAAAATGATCTAGGTTTCTAGCAGAGCAGTAATTCTGAATTATTCTACAATGCAGGTAAAATGCTGCCAGTCTGAAGCAGTAGCCCTTTTTGCTCCATTTGTTGCGTTCGGTTGTGCGGATGCCTCACTCTGTTCTTTAATATTCTGTGAGAGTCTGAGGAAGTGGCTGCTATACCAAGTGCATAGTCAATTAGACACTCTGTCACATGAAGTGAGAATGTAAATTTTAACAATAATTTAGATATCTAAAATAATTCACAAGTACACAGAATTGTTAGTTCATTATTCATGAAAAATGTGATTTAGAGCTGAAGCTGAGATGAAAGTCTTTCTGGTAAAGAGGTTGAATAAAAAAAAGACTTAGGGGCATGGAGTAATTTCATAAAGTGCTATTTCTACAATCAGGAAGTGGCATTCATTACTTGATAAAATTAGTTGAGGAATAAATTTTATTCTGTTTCTCAAATAAATGTATTTGTAAGATCATAGGAAGTGAACCATTGGAAAAATGAAATTAAATTGTAGTTTGTTTAATGGCTGAAATCTCTATATTAAGGAACTTGTCTGTCTCTAGTAGCAATGTGACTGTCTGATTTCATAAGATCATTTGGGATTTTGGTGATCAAGATGCGGAATACATTTCTTGCTAACTTAACAAATGATAACCATAAACGAGTTAAATGATTTTTAAAATGTTCTGCATTCTAGTTGTTCTGTACTGTTTCAATTGAAATCACAATCAGTTCAGGATTTGCAGCACACTGTATATTGATGTCAATACCTGTTCATCATGATTAGGAAATGAGTAATCTTCAATTTCTGCTTCCCCAAATCCCTTCTGGAAGACTCACCTATGTTCTTAGTAGATTCATTGTTTCTTAGCTTTTGTGAAGTTTTCTGTATCTCTTTAATATATTAGCAACTTTGTATATCATTTATTTATGTGGAATGATTCTCTGCAATCACCATCAGTAACAAAGCTCTGTATAAGGTTCAGATCACTTGGCTCTATCCTAAGGCAGAAGCTATGGACAAATTATCTAATAATGCTGGGCATTCATTTCTTCATCTATAAAATGACATAGAATGCATGACTGTCCCTACTGTACCCAGCTCTGAAATTCTAATTTCCAATAACTCTTTCTGATTATTTCACTGGTATCCTTGCCCTGGTCCTTAATTTATATTATATATTATGGGCATCCTACTTTCTAAACCACTTTTTAAGCACTCAGAGAATTATATAAAACAGTATTCTTAAATAATGAAAATTCAGTAAATATCTCAAAAATCTATGCCATTCTTTCTGTGTTAGAGTGTAATACCCTATCTGATGTCTTTCTGAACACAAAATTCACTAACTTCCCAAATGGTGCCTGGTGAAGGATTTACTGTATGAAAATTTTTAAAATTTCTTTCTCTTAGACATTTGAGATTGGAAAGGGAATGAGAACTAGGAAATCTGCTAAATATGAGATTTTATTGTAGAAACATCAGAATGCATGTTAAACGTTGTCTTCAAAATGCAAAATTTTATTTTCATCTTGCAAATAATCAAATTTTCATAGCTTCAATTAGCCTATGTACTTTTCCTCAATCAGTTTTATTTCTTGGAAAGCACAGGAATTTGTTCAAGTATTAGAAATGAAATTCCCACTTTAAAAAATACTTTCAAACAAATGTTTATGGTGTCATGGGGCACATCATTAATTCATTAGAGATTTTAAAATAAAACATCTATTTAAGTTTTAGAGTCACTTTCCCTTGATTCAAATCATGAGTATATTGTCCAGCCTCTTCATCTGCTAATCATTATTTAAAAGAAAAGTACAAAAAATGTGGAGCATCTTTTCCAATCATGAAGCTGTAGTATCACAGTTTTGAGCTTATGCAGTTCTTTGCAATATAAATCCTGCCTAACAATGATTTAGCCAATTAAAAAAATAATGAGGTGCATATCATGTGATTCTTTTTTCATTTAGTAAATTTATTAGTATAATACACATTATGTAGGTTGTTGAATGTGGTGATACACTAGAAAAAGTGCAAAACAAGGTCAAATTGGAATGCAGATGAGGTCATAAACTTTTAAAATAGTCAATAAAGCAATTAATGTATCAACAGCATGTGCTATTAAGCAGTAATGTAATGATACCACTGATCACACCAGGGTCCTCTGACTGTTTATACATAAGTCATGAATCTGGGCTTTGTAGACATTCCACATGGATGCTGCAGAAAAATACCACCAGTTAGCCTTGAAGCCATTAAAATAATTTTATTTCAAATGTTTCCAAGAGGCTCAAAACACACATATTGGAAATCATGCTTTGAATAAAATGGAAACATCCAAAATATAATTCAGAGACATTTTTAAGAACTTACTTTTTAAACTACAAAAACAATACATATTCATTGTAATACATTAAAGTAAAGCTGAACTGCAGAAATTAAAAATGAAAATCTCTGCCTTCTCCAATACCATTTGAGGAGTGAGAGTTGAGTAACAATTTAGTTTTGAATTATTGTCCAAGTTTGCATTCCTTTTCTATGAATATAGTGCATATGTAATATATATCATATATAAAGAACATGTTTGCTTATTTGCTATATGTGCTTATCTAATGTACAGGAGCTATGCCTGTCCAATGTATGTGCACAGATAATATAATAATGGAATCTGCAGAACAGATTTATTTTTCTCTCTATCATGTGTTTGTTTTTACATTAATTTTGAACACTTCAGATATTATTGTGAATGAAGCAAATTGTCTTACGGAACAGTACATATATTAATGTTCAGTGCACATGAAAATATCTTGCTACATATATTTAGGTATCCTGAACTCTCATGTCTTCAATATCCCTAAAAAACTGTTGAAAAAATCCCTCTTCAAAGGATACTATAGAAAAATTAATAATACGTTCAGTTAATTTATGTTCCCAGGATAAAAGGGGCAGCTAAATGTCATTCTTTTCTCCACTAATTCTTTAAATGGACTACCTAATATTTGGTCTTTATTTTCAATACCACATTTTAAAGATAATATAAAGTTATCCTGTATTCTATGCTCTACACATAAGACAGATTATTCAGTTGCATTTGTTTTGTCATGATCATTTATTTAAAAAGAGACCAAATAAAGTATTAGAAATGCACATCTGTTTTGGCTTATGCAATGAAGAGACCTTATAAGAAAAAAAGAAAATCTGTGAATTAAGGAAGTTTTAAGTCATATACCCAGTGAAGAGATTTGATACAGTGGCTCTTGACCAGATGAGGATTATGCTAGGATTGATGATAATTTTTCCGCATCATTTTCTCCTACCACATTATGTAACAATTGTGGACCATGCATTGAAACTGAAGAGTACAATGCACTTCCACTTCAATATACACACATCCACAGATATACAACGAAACATCCATTTTGCTAATTTACATACTTTTGTAGTTGAGAGATGATAAGCTATTATCAATCAGTCACCTTGCAGTTACTATGGTAGAGCTTCAACAGTACAGTAACTGAGCACCATTCAAAGAATAAATATATGTTATATCAGTCATGCAAATAGGCTAGGTTGATGCCAGGTAGAAATCAAAAGAGAAGTATAGCCTATGAACTTTGATATAGCCCATAGTTGAGGGGAAAAACAAAACAACAACAAAAAAGACAATTCTAGGCTTGCTAACATGTGAAATTTCAAATAAGCTTTAAGAGAAAAAAAACTATTGGTAAGCATTTAACTAAATATACAATGCACTGTATAAGATAACAACTTGCTCATAGGTCAGATTATGAAAACAAATATGTAGCATAATCATAAACAGGTAGATTTACTTCTTTGAGCCCAATATGTGGCTCCATTTTGGAATTAGAGTGTTGAAAAATTTAGCATTTATAAGATCTAAATATTTCCTCTCTCTCTTTTACAAATGAGGAGGTCAAAGAGCAGATTCTTTTGACAATTTGTCCTGGGTTGAACAATAACAAAGGCCCTAGAAGTAATATCTCCAGAGCACTTGGGAAGCATTTTCTTGCAACATATGTGAATCTTATTGAAACACTCAAGAATTTTTTTTAAAAAGTGATGTTTGAAATTTAGATTATAGATGTCTTAATAGCATATGGCAATTTTCAGGAATAGTTTAATGTTTGATTTAAATAATTCTTCAAGCAACCCTAATAAGTAATAAATATTATCCCAGGCATTTAAAAAGACATAATAAATTATTTTCTTGTTCCAAGTGTTATAATAAGTGGAATCTGAGATAGAAAGAGATTTTCTTAATCTTAGCCTAACATTTGATAAAGCTACAAACTTATTAACATTTGTCATCATTGAATTTTGAATTTTGTTGCTTAGTTTGAATATTTATTTTTATAACATAAGCATATAAAAAGAAGTGTAAGTTATAGCAAGATACCTACAATTCGTGAGCATTTGTTTCTTGCTTAAGTTGTGTCTCATTAGAATAATAGTGCTCAGGATGAGAACTTTTTCAAAAAGTACCTTTCCAATACAATGTCATATTTATTTTTTTTAATTACATCAGTGGAAACAGGAGTGAGTGTACGATCTAAAATTTTATGATTTCCGTTGTCAGAGCACATACTAAACTTACGTTTTCATTTGAGAATATTTTAGAAGCCATCTGTTGCATCTCAAGTAATTCTGAGAATGCAATCGGTTCCTAATTACCTTCTCAAAAGAAGGGTAAAGTGAAGCAGTGAATAACCCAAAGATTATTTATATTTGCCTAATTAACTTTCTGTTTTCTCTTCCTTTTTCTCTTTTCTTTCCTAAATTTTTTCACACATACTCCTCACCTCTCATACAAGTATTTTTTTCATGAAGTAGAAATGAACCTTTTATTTTAGTGATCCAACTCTTATGGATAAGGAAGGGAAACAAAGTATTCTGTCATTTTACATCATCTGAAAATTCAATTCTACCAAGTAGCATTTCGAATTTTTATAGATTTTTTCCTTTATATATAGTTAACAACTCTGATCAAAATTTTTTAGCATTTCAGGAAAAGAATGTGCTCATGGGATTCAAAACTCATTCCATGAAAAACGAGATGTCTTTTTCCCTCCATTACTTAATACAGGTAAATAAGAGTGCATGAAGACACATATGTACCACTTTATGTATATCTCTATCACATAACTATACTACTAACTCTAGCAGGATCTCCATTTAAAGTTGCTCTGAAGTTCTGCAGTAACTTTTAAATTTGCTTGCACGTGAAAAACCACAGGAAATCATAGCAGTGGTGGATACTTTTGGCTTCCTGCAACAAAAATCCAACTCAACTCTCAGAGACAAACACCAAATACACTGGCTCTTTTTTGTTAAGACCAAGATACACAGGCTTCTATTGTGACTTGATGAGGTATTGTGCTCCATTTCTCTGCCTCTTTCTTTCTCCATCTTTGTTTTGTCTGAGGACGTATCTTCTAGTAGGCTTCCTTCACGGCTGCACAATTGCTACAAATATTCTTTGGCTCCCATAGAACATGTTACCTAGAACCAGCCAGCACAAGTCCTAGGCTTCCCTCTTATTGGACTAGTTTGTTTGCTTGCTCACGCTGATGCTATTTCCAGTGTCCGGGGAATGTGATGTGTATATTGACTTAGATTGGGTTATGCACCTGTCCTTAAGTGACGGCTGTGCAAGAAATATGATAATACAGATTGGTGAAGCAACTAGCACCCACCTTTGAAGTCAGGGATAAACTCATCTTTTCTAATATTTGATCATGTGCAATGTATAAAAATACCAAATCATATAATGTACTTCATCAAAGGAATGAAAACAGGCAGAACTACATTTATAATGAGAATGAATGTAGAAAAATATCTTGTTGCTTTTGATTAAAATGTCACAATTTGCTTCATTACTATATACATTTTATTGTAGAAAGTGCTTCAATTACTATCCATCCATGCTGTTACGCTAATTCTATAGCATAATTCTGAAATAAAAATAATAATTTTCTCATTACTCAGAAATGTTTCATAAATTAAATTTTTAATGATTATAAACTTTTATAGTCTATACAAATAATAATATTTGGAATTTCAATATAATATTATTTATGGAATATACTAATTCTATACCATGAATGATATTAACAGTATTTAATTAATTTGAATGCTATCAATTCTAGAAAATATATATTCATATTATAGAGCACTTAATAGAAGTTTATTAGAGCCTGGTGGTATGCCTGTAATCCTAGTGATTCTGGAGGCTGAAGCAGGAGGATCTCAAGTTCAAAGCCAGTCTCAGCAACTTGATGAGGCCCTAAGCAACTTAGCTGGACCTTGTCTCAAAATAAGAATTAAGGACGACTGGGGATGTGGATCAGGATGGGGACCCTGGATTCAATCCCTGCTATACATTCCCCGCTCAAAAAAAAAAGGATTATTAGAACTGTACTTTTCAACTGAAGTTCTACAAATAAAAACAAGAGAGTAGATAAAACAAGAGATTAGATAAAACATTTTATCTAATAAGTGTGCAAGATTCTCTTTGAACTTTTGTAATTGGTGATTTGAGAATTTCTAAAACTTAATGTCACCAGATTTATTAATAGAGCAAATATTTATTGAGAACTGCCATATGCACTATATAACCCCAAATCATTGCAAATAAACAGGGGAGAAAGTAAACAGATAGCATCTCAACAGTTGTGCTATGAGATAAAGAAAGAGGAAGGAAGGAAGGAAGGAAGAAAAAGGTAGGAAGAAAGTGAGGGAGGGAGGGAGGGAGAGAAAGAGAAGGAAACAGATAGAAGACAGGGTAGTGGATTCAAATATGGGTTAGGTGAGTAAAAAAGGAACTTCCTGAGAGTGGAATTTGAACTGAGAGCAGAAATGAGAAAGAAATAGACCAAGGAAATCCTTGTCTCATGACTAGGAGTTTTGGGGGGGGCACTGGTGGAGATATTCAGGGTTTAGGGGAAAATATGAGTGCAATGACCCATATCTGGATTTCACTGGTTATTTCAGAAGCAAGGAGAGATAACATGAGGGGAAGACTGTAATGGCTGGTGTCAGAGTAAACAAGGTCTGGAGAACCATATATGTAGATTTCAGATTTTATTGGAAGGAAGCCATTGTAGAAATTTGAGCATAAAGGTAACAGAATCTGACATATTAGGACTATCTGGGCTGCTGGATTAAGAAGAGATTGTGTGGGGGTTCAGGGGAAGTGCTTCATGTTTTATACTCAAAATATTTTTACTTTCAGTGTACCTCACTGCTTTAACAACTACTTAAATTGCCTGGTTTAAATTCTGACTACAATCCTATGAATTAGATTCCATTTTTTTATTCCCAATTGTCACATTAGTTAGTAAATCTGAGAAAGGTTAAGTGAATTTCCTGGTGCTAAAGTAACCAAGCCAAGGGGTTACAACATAGGTGTGACTACTTGACCACAAAGCCTGAACTTGCAAACAATAGTGTGGCCTTTTATCATGTCTCACTCAGCCTCATATACAGTTCATTAAGACCTGCTAAAAAGCAGATTGTTCAGACTAATACAAATCTAATTAAAGGACAAAGACAAAAGTACTTAATTTAATAAACATTTGCTTTAGCAAAACAATTTTTTAAAAAATCTTATCAATCTGATTGCTTTTATTAGGCTAAGATTTTTTTTATTAAAAAAGCATAAATGGGAAAAATGGAAACGTTTAAATTAAAAAAAATAAATTTTGCTAGTGTATGGACAAGTGCAATAAAATTAATCATAAATATATAACAATGATTCAAACTGCATTATAAGATATTTAGATAATACATATACAGTGTCTCCCACAATCTTGTAAGCACACATATATTTGCATGAATGTATGTATGTGTGGAGAGAGAGAGAGAAGATGTGTGTGTGTGTGTGTGTGTGTGTGTGCGCGCAGTATGGTGTCATAAACCAGAATATTTTCTCCCAGAACATCTCTTGCTCAATACATAATGATTTTTTATAAATTAGAAGATTTTTGATATGAATCTTTTTAACTCCACTTGAAGAAATTATGTCACTGCTTTGAAAAACTATTTCCTGTCTTCAAAAATGTATGTACATGTTCATATATCCTATTTGAAAATTGAAATTCCATCAGTGACCAAGGATTGATCTTTTGAAATAACTTTTGTTAGGTCATCATTTTTTTCACTTTTATTGACTGTCACAGAAATTGGTGTTGCATTTTTAAAAGAAAATTGCTAATGTTAGAATCAATCTCTTTCTCTGCCTAGCTACACACACACACACATACACACAGACTCATAGACACACACAGCAGTTTTTCATAGTCCATATAGTATCTAATTTGTCATGTACAAAAAGTTTTCAAATATCCATTGGATAGAAATGTGATTGAAAGTGCCCTTTTCGGTGAATAATCCTTTAAATACCATTGAAGAAGTTGAAATGTAGTACATACTGTGAATGGATATGCATTCTTCAATTTAGGCAATAGGGCATTTTATCTATGAAAAGAAAAACTGAAGATAAGGAAGAGAAATATAACAACTAGTACAGAGTAAACGCTGAAAAAAATGAACTAAAGATTTTCAAGAGCTTTTAAGATCTCATTTAAATTTTTAAACAATTGTGAGTAAGGTATTACTGCCACCATTTAAAAAATGAGATGACTAATTAACTGCTCAAAAGATATTAAACCCACACCCACTCGTCCTCAAAGTTATGATGTTCAAACAATAAAGTTCAAATGCAAATATGTGATGGAAAAAAGTACATTTTGGAGAAAATCAAAGAGGTTTGGATAGAAGCTATTTGACTTGTCATATTAAAAAAATACAGAAATGATCTTAATTTTGATAAAAAATTGGGAGAAAAGATCAAAATAATTTTTCCTAATTACTTTGAGCATGACATACCTATCATCTGTCTCTTTCTCAGAACTTATACATTAAATTTAACTAATGAAATGTACAACAAATTTAAATCTAATGCCAGACCAAAAGTTCACATTATTATTTTTAAAAACTGTTTATAAAATAATATCCAGAATATATAAAGAACTCAGAGAACATCAAGCAAGCGAGCAAACGTACACAATCGATAAATGGGCAACACAACTAAACAGATATTCCTCCAAAGAAGAAAAAAAAATGGCCAACCAATATATGAAATATGTTCAACATCTTTAGCAATTAGGGAAATGTAAATAAAAAACTACACTAAGATTTTATTTCATTCTGATTATAATGAAAATCAGCAAGAACAAAAATAATAACAAATGTTGATGAGGATGTGGCTTAAAGACAGCTTTCCTACATTCTTTAAATTTAACCAAAGCAGAGAAGGCCATTCTAGTTCTAACTTTATAAACATACGTTGTATTATAAGATAGTTTTTGTAACCAAATACCCAACCATATCTATTTTCACATATTTTCTACAATTCTGACTTTTTAGTGTATCTTGGAAGCTTATCAGGAAAACACACATTTTATAGAGACAGATACAAAGGATTTGTTATTTTATTGTTTATTTTTGCTACTAGTTATAAATACCTGTTGAACTAATTTTCTGTTCTATATCTTACCTAGGGAAGACATCTAGACCATGTTCTACAACAATTTTCACTACTGTTTCAACTTCTTTTTAAGTGTTTAATAAAGTTTGCAATTAGCATTATGAGAAATCAATAGAGTGAATGGACAGATATTGCATTCAGCAAGGAAAGAGACATATGTTTTATAATAGCTAGAATTCTGCTTATCCGTTAATCAAATAGGAATTTTTTTTCTTTTGGATAGAAATTGTATAATTAACAAGATTTTTAATAAGATGTAAGAATTCATTAAATTTAAATTGGATCCAACTTCAGATAAGTAATTATAGCAGTAATAAAAAATCTTGTTCAAGTTTTTTTTAAGAATAATTTATACTGCCTTTTGCCTTTTCATGTCTTTTTCTTTTATTACCATATTCTGGCAATGTCTTTATGGGTATTACTTTATGTAGTCTGTTAATAGATTTAACACAGAGACTATATAACACATATTTAAAATAGACTGGGAAAACACATGGAGCTTACTTTACTAACGATTGTACAAAGACTATGATGAAACAAATATAGCTCATGAAACAGCTCGGAACCAGCATGTGTGTTTTTATGTGTTTTCTTGTTTATTTTGTGGTAGACTTATACCAAAGCTCACCTTAATGCTCTTTACTACTTGGGTTTTCCTAAAAGATTTATTTGACAATGTACAGTAAAAACCTACAGAGTGCCAAGTATTAAGCAGAGTTAAAATAGTAAAGAAAGCAGATGTAAACATAACTTCAATGATTCTTAAAATAAGTGATCAAAATGGTTTTAATTAAATGGACAAGACAAAATATGATTACAAATAATGATAAGATTTGTAATTCAAAATAGAGGTTTGGAAAAAGAATAGAGGAACCCAGTTTATATTGAATCAGGAAGTTGAGAATTAATATTCAAAGAAAGAATTTAGTACAGAAATTTACAGAATGTACTCTGAAAATGTCGTCTGTTGAGTGGAGATTGAAGTGGTTAGAAACTATGGGAGTATATTAACCAAGATAATATTCATCCTATTTAAATGGGAAACCATTTTAGGTAGAAGGGTACATAATTACATTTTTATAAGGTTACCTTGACTGCCTTTTGAGAAACTGAATTGGACTTGTGTGGTGGAGATGGAGAGGTGTGTGTTTATGTGTATGTGTGTGTGTGTGTGTGTGTGTGCATAGTGATCAAGGTCACCTCTTGGTGAATTACATGGGACTGTGGAAGGGAATGAAGGTTTTAAGAATGTCTGGAGTTTTTGAAGATGAGTAACTGAATAATCAGTGTTGCCATTTATTGAGAGGTAGAAATGTGCACCATGTAAATGATATTTAAATCAGTATAAATAAAAGATAACAGAGGAAAAAAACATTACTCCAGGCTGAACCATGAGTAGTTTCAGCAGTCAGTAGTTAAATACAGGAAAATGAGATTAGAAACAATGAGAAATAGGCAGAAGGATAATGGAAAATAACTATAGACGATGGAGTGAGCAAAGTCAGAGAAAGATGATGAATAGAAAGAGAGAATGGGAGAGAGGGCAGAGGGTGGGAGATTCAAGTATATTGTGATCAATTGTGTAAAAAGAATACTGAAATTATTCACATTATTTGACAACCATGAAGATTATTGGTAGTAATATAAATGTAGTTTTTGGAGTCATAAGGGATAGGCTCAAATTGAAGGAGATGGCTTTTTCAAGAAGTTAAAGCCTGTTTGAGAGAAAAGAAAGTAAATGGTATTCTGAATGTGATAATAGATGGTTTTGTTTATCTTAAAATATGAATCACTGTGGAAAGTTTGTATGCATTTGGGATATCATTAGAGAGGAATGGTGAACATTCAGGATAAGGAAGACAGAAAACATGGGATTGGAGGAAGTGAATGGGTTCTAGAACACAGCAGGTAATATCATCTTTTAATAGGAAGAAGGATATTTCCATCATTGTTAATAGATAGGATAATTGAAAAGATATATAAGGGACAATGTATTTTTATCAGCCTTTTGAACAAACTTTGAGAGACTTTTGAACGGCTCTTTTCTCAATGAAATATGATGCAAGGGCTTGGGTTTTCCTTGGAATTCATATAAAGGCATTGAGTTACAAAAGGAAAGACCAAATTATAATCATGCATCTTTTAATTGCTGGGATGCATGCTGATAAATTCATCAGTAAATATGTTGTATAGATGTCAGAGAGTGAACATTAACTACATAGCTATGATATTACTGGGTGATGCAGTCTAAGGGACCATGGGGTATGTTCAGTCCATCACTGACCAAAATGTTATTCTGTGCATTACTATGCATGAAAATCACCCTAGAGTCCATACAAGAAACACATAAGAAAACTCCAATGTTTGCAGTTTTAACTTTGTTTACAGTAGGACTTTAATGTCTTTGTAAGGATATCTTTGTATTGACTCAACATTTACAAATTGTCCAAAAGAAGTCATGATTCTCTCCTAACCAAATATGAATATTCTTTATAAATACAAATGTTTATGATTTTGGTTCTTACAGTTTATATACATGTACTTTTCTTATAGTAGATAAGTAGTAGCTTAAAATGAGAGCCAATCATTGTGTGTCTTGTCTATGATTCAAAAACTTCTACATAAGACTAGATAAATATATTTTCTAGATGATATAGAAAAACTAAAATGGAAACATTTTAATATTGCATAAAAAGTTTTCTTTATTGACAAATATATCTGCACAACTGTATCACCTTCTACCTTTCAGAAACTTATAATATCGCATGCTCAGTAATACCATTTCTTCTTGTAACCATGAAGAAACTGCAGTAGCAAAGGAGAAAATTGGTGCTCTTCTCCCATATTTTATTTGTAGAGTTACCTTACCTATCTTAAAAGATTGATCTGAAAATAATCACTTAAATGGACTTTTCAATTTTAGCATCTGATAATAATTCTCCTGTTCCATCATGATGAACGACAACAATAACAGCAACACTAAAACTCCCAAACTAACAAGAATCATAATCCAAGAAAAAACATCGACATTAATAACCTGAACCTGTTCATCTAAAATATAATTCCAATATTTGGTAAATTAATCTTTCATATATTGGCTTAATGTAAAATTTAAACAATATAAGGATATTCTTTCTATTTATGTTATGTAAACCTTTAGAATATTTTCAAAGATAAGCTAGGCATATACAAAAATACTAATTTGGCATATTGCCACTAACATTATTTATGTGTATTTGGGTTATGTGCTTCCTTCAAATATTGAGTTTTGCCTAATAATCAGAGATCTTTTAACTGCACCATAGCTATTTTCTATAGGAAATCTGGTGTAGTGACGCATTTCCAGTGAGGAGATCAGATTCACCAGCAGCACTATTTCCCAGCACTTCTTTCTGGTAGAAGCTGGGTTCCTAGTGGAAATGTTGCTACTATTAGGATGATCTGAAATGCTCTGGAGAGAGACCTTCTGCTCAGTTACCATTCAAGCTGGAACCTGCTATGACAGTTGTCAACAGTGCCCTTTTTGATGTCTCCCAGTTGTGTTCCATTTAGAATAAGTACTTTAAGTGACACCTGCTAAGAGAGCTAGAATAGAGAAGCTGCATGATTCTGGCAAACATATGTAGACAATAATATCCCTTCCCTACCTTGGGCAATAACTTAATAAAGCCTTTAAGACAACAGAATCTTAAGTAGTCATCCTTTTTGTTGCTCAGGAGAAGGAGGGATATGGATAGCAGCATCAAAACTTTCTTTGTGTGCCTACAGCTGGGATCTGGGCACTACCGTGTTATCCTGCTGCTATGACTCTCCAGCCATATGCTGCCGTTTACAGTACAGCCTATGACTGAGGTTGCAATGCCTGTGAAATTGGCATACAGGCTGTCATCACCGTACTGTAAATACCCTGCAAGCCAGATTTTTCTTCTTTCTATGAAAAATTAGACAAGATCCCCTAAGTGTCAAGTGTATAGATGATATATATTCTAAAGATAAAGAGGTATACCATTCAAGAAGAGCAAAATAGCATACGATAATTATTACCTATAGATATAATGATCTCAAAATTTTATGAATACAATGAGAACTAAAATGACACAATCCAAAACTAAAATAAGTTTCTGGATAATCAGGAAAGTCATTTAAATGTAACAGACTAAGTGTTTTGGATCACTGGGACTGGGAAGGAAATCTATTTTTCAGAATTAGAGAAATATTTAAGTGGAAAACATAAATAAAAAATTGGGTTCTGGTTTCCAAAAGAGGTATCCAGTTGCAAGATTTTGCCTTTGTGCAATGAAAACATGATAATGCAGATGGTTCAATGGTTCAATGGTAAACTAAGGTAAAATAAATTCTCTTCATTCCTCTCAATATCAGATTTGTCCTTTTTCTGTCGATAACAAACAAAATGTAATATCCTGGGCTAGATCTTGGTCAAAGAAAGAACAAATTATAGTGTGAATTTAACTTCCCTATCTTTCCTCACTTCCACCCTAAAAGACTTGCCCCCAACCCTAGTTCTACCTGCCTTTACTGAGTATTGGTTTCTATTGTCTATATAGGTCTTGAACTGAAGAGAAAGATCTAGTTTATTCATGGAAAATCATTTGAAACTCAAAGAACTATTTTACTGGAAATAAATGTCAAGTACTAAAAGATTCCACAGACAAAATGGGCTTTAGCTAGGGAAGTCTTGGGTGGTCCTCTTCAGAGCCTGCCATGTAAGACTATAAATACATCTCTAGTTTAAGTGTTCCTTAAGTTGACTACTTTAAAAATGACTCTTGTATCTTGTACACATTTATTTCTATGAATTCTTTAAGAGGAGTAGTCAATATTTTACTCCAATATTCAAAACTTAAGTTTTACTTGTAACTGAAAATAAGTTGCCAATAAGGGTATTTTAGAATTGAATTAGATTGCCCTATGTGGACAGTAGGCAGCAGTCACTCTGTGCATTTTTCCTTAAAGGACAAGAGTCTGTTCCGTCTCACTTTTTACATGCCCTGTCTTTCAGAAGAAGCATTTCCCTGGTGCCTCATTTATCTCTACCAATCTCAGCTTCTCATCTTTGTCTTTTAAGTGTAGCAAAAATCCACCTCTTATAGACTGCTTCATGCAATTAACTATCTCACACTGATTACTGAATTGCTCTTCCACACAGTTTTACTTGGAAATAGATTACTTTTCATTTATTGTAAAGTTGCTATGGGAAGGGAATGATATCACAGCACTTGTTATGTAAATTTATTGCCTTTCAACCTATCCTATTACTATTATTTCAATTTGTTCCGCTATACTGAGATTTCCCCAAGGTCAAATAGATTATTTTTTGTATTCCCAGAACCTATTTTTTTTTGTTCCTAGCACATAGTGTGTACTTAATGAAGGTTTGCAAAAGGAAAACTTTAATGAATATAGAAGTGACTATTGAGTGATTCTTCAATTTCTCTGTCCCGTTACCCACCTACATCTCTTTATCACTGCTCTAAGTAAAAATGGTTGGTGTTGACTAGAGTTTCTTAAATTCTCAGAAATGGTTTTCAATCTCCTCAACAAGTGGTTATCCCCCATCAGTAAAGTGGTTAAAAGCAAACTTTGTTAATTTTGCCTCATTCCACTGGCTGGTGCACTTGGGCAAGTTACTTAGCATATCTGAACTTTTGTTTCCCTGAAAGAAAGTGGAAATAAAAATACCTCTCCACCTAGTGGGATGATCTTCAAATTAAGTAATTCCATACATATAATGCAGTTAGGATAGATGGTGTTGAACACATAGTAGGGATCATTGTTAACCATTATTATTCATTCTTACCCTAACCAAAAATCCATTGAGATAATTTGACATTAGAATGGATCATTTCTCCCTCCCTAAATCATTCATATTTTATTGATATCTTTCTACCTGAGAAAACTTCATGGTGTTAAAAAGAATTCTGATTGGTATAATTTGCTAATTTGAGGTAATTTATATACCCATTTTCCGTATCATGGCCTATTCATATCTCTTCTGTTCACTATAAACTCTATTAGGATAGACAGGTTTTCTAGGCATTCATCATGTTGCCTATGGCAAAAAATGGACTTCTTAATGGAAATTTTAAACCCACAATTTTCTTTTATTGGTTTAGTACCATGATTAATATTCTCAAAATAAACAAAGGAGAAAAAGCTTGAGTATCTCTAACATCAGACAGGCTTTTATTAGTGTCATATCAAAAATCATGTAACTATTATGTGGTTAAGACTGTCTTATTTAAACCAGGTTTTGTCATAACACTGCTGTGGAAAAGGTGAATAGTTCACATTGTACTTCATGTTCAGTCTCTCATAATTAAACTGAGCTATATAAAATTTCATTGTAGAGCTACTTTCGATTCCTAATTGGTTTAAGACCTTAAAAAAATCTCTATGTATGCAATTTGGGAGTTTTGCACCCAAAATATGTGGCTAAGTTCAATTGTTTAAAATTTGAAAGATATTTTACTTTAGAAACAAAGTGTTCTAAGATGTTAGGTACACTGGCTGGCCCACAGACAATTTGCCCACAAATTATTTCTAGAAATAGTTCTATAGAATGTTACTAATACATAATTATGATGTAGAAAAGTGCTATCAGAAGTTAAGATTGGGATTCTAAGTCTAAACTCTAAACTGCAGTTTCCCCATTTCCCTGCTTCTTCTGTAATCCAACTTCTGTCCAGATGGAATGAAGCCTCCTTCATTTTAAGCCTATTATAGTTTTAAGCTGCAGCTTGGAAAAGGTACACACTGGAATGACTCTAGGTGGGGTTGTAACTAGAGAAGGAAGACAATGGGGTTGGATTAAGGAAGTAGTTGAGACTTTCTGTCCTACTCTTTTCTTGTAGCTGCTCCTTTACATCAGTAGACTCCAAAGTGGGGAGCACACTCCTCAGGCATAGATAACATAAAGCCTTTTAACACACGAAAACATACTAGACTCTCAAATTATTTTTTTCTTAAAAATAACAAATAAATTTAACCTTCTGGAATTAAATGTGTGTGAGTTTTAGTCAGCTTTTTCACTGCTGTAATTAAAAGACCTGTAAGAACAATTATGAGGAGGAAAAATTTGATGGGGGGGCTCATGATTTCAGAGGTCTCAGTCAATATACAGCTGGCTGGGGACTGAGGTGAGGCTGAACATCCTGACAGAAGAGTCTGGTGGAGGAAGTGATGACAGGACGTAGAGACAGAGAGACTCCACTTGCCATATACAAAATATTAACCCTAAAGGCATGCCCCAAAAGATCTACTCCTCCAGCCACACCCTACTCACCTTCAGTTATCACTCAGGTAATCCCATCAAGGAACTGATTCACTGATTTGATTAAGGTTTTCTTAATCTGATCATTTCTCCTCTCAATGTTCTTGCATTGACTCACACATGAACTTTTGGGGAACACTCCATATCTAAACCATAACCATGTGGAAGATACTCTGCTTCATTGCCAGGGTCATCGTGGTCATATATGACTTTGTGAGGCACCTACAAAAGTATCCCCAGGATATATAGAAAGCTGTATATCAGAAGACGGAAAGGCGAATGATCACAACATGGAAGGAGAGACAATGGCATGTTATCACACAGTTGCTTTCATTGTAATGCATTATGTTCCAATTTCTCTAATTCAGTTAAATGAAATAAACTATATTATTGCATTTTACCTAGACTAATTCTCAGCAAGTGGACCTGTGTTCCTTTTTAAATAGTGTGTAAAATTGAACATAATACACACAAACATCAGGAAAATGGCGTATCTACTCCTAGTTTTGCATTAGATACATTATATATTTTTCTAAAACACTACTGCATAAATCTATCTGATAAGTAACATTAAAGTTTAAATGTAAAATATTTTTAAATTTTGATGTTATATAATCCCTCTGTTATTAATGATAAATTTTACCATGGGTTTGTAGAGTGCCTTGATAACTTGATAGACTCATTAACAATGAAAATTGATAAGGTTAAAAATGAATTGTTACACAGTTCGCATTCATTTTTTTTTTCAAACTACTTGAAGTGTACAATGGAGGCATTTTGAAACCATGGGTACAGACCACCAGCCATCTCTTTAGTTTTCTTTAATATTTCCATTATTGGTCTCTCCTCTTCCCCTTCTATCACTCTCCTTTGTTGCTCATAAATACAGTCTCACTCATTTTTAAGCTGGCTGTGAAACAACTCAGTCTCATGAATTTTATTTTAATTAAAATATAATGGTATGGTATCTGTTAATTAGTAGTTTCTTTTGTATATCATGAGAATGCATTAAAAATAAATGTGGACTTTTAGATTTCTGAAAGATTAAAACAGTATTTTAAAAGGACTTGCAATTTCTAATATGAGAATGTTGGAGATTGAGAAAGAAGTTAAGGCTGAGGGATTGGATACAGGGATTGGATACCTGGGGAAGGCACTACAAGAACAAAATGGAGCTATGAGGGAGGTAATTCCCCAATGATATTATAATTCAGTGAATGAGAACCTAAATTCAAAGGAAACAAGGTTACAGGATTAAAATATGGTTGCAATCTGTTTATAATAGAGTGTTGATTGTTAAGGAGATGGGTTTACTAAGTGAAAAATAGAAGAAGAAAATCCCTTGAAGCTACTTAGCTGTTTACCTGCTACCAGATGACTTTTTTATATATATCAGATGAGCAAAGAACAGATGGTGACTAGTCTTCCACCATAGCTTTATCTCTTCGTCTTATTTTACTACTTTAAAGGAAGGATGGCAGGCCAAGTACTGGAGTGAGGTCTAGAGCTCATGTTTCCATCAGAATTACCAGTGACTCAAGTTGGCCTTGAGATACTCTGGTTGCCAAAACCAGTTTCAGAGTTTCTCAATCAATGTAATAAAGATTAGAACTGTGTCAAAACATTCTTGTGAAAAATAAATGAGTTTGTGAACTGGGATTTCAGATGGATATTTTTGGAAAATGCTGTAGATCTGAACAACAGAGACATAGATCAGTTATTTCAGGATATATTGTAAACTATGCTCTAGTGGTTTGAGAAAAATGAATTAGGAAGTATTGCTCAAAGTCTTGGTGAGAAAGGATAAGTCATTTCTTAAGCAGAAGAATGACTAAGAGCATGTAGCTTACATGAACTAAGTCACATCATCTTTTAGGTCTCAACACTGGGTTCTAGTGCAAGGTAAGGAAAGACCGATAATAAGAATAGGCACTATACACAGATAAAATGCTTTTGAAAAATTACTATTTTTCTCTAGGCTTTATGGTAATTTACTTCCATTCTTTACTGACTGCTGTTTGTGTTTGTAAATGTACTTACATGTTTGATAGACATATGACTGCAACACAGAAGAGAATTCAGATTTCAATATTTTCTGGTAACTCTGCAAAACTTAGAGCAATTACCTTGGATAAATTTGATTTCTTGCAATGTGTGTGTATGTGTATGTTTGGATATGTATGTGTGTTTGAACTGATAATACATTTAAGTGGCTTTCTCTATGTGGAGTAACATGTAAGTAATATTAAGAAATACTAGACAACTCAATTTTTTCCATTGATATTAAGTATGGTTGCATTAAATGAAGGTAAAATACCTAAGACAAAATTTATAATAACATTAATAGCATTTAAGGGCATATTTGATGATCTAATTTATCTTTTGGTATAGCACATCACTGTTTAATAGTGTCTTGAAGTCTTAGCTCTACAGTAAGAAGAATGCCACCTTACAAAAGGCAAAAGAGCAAAGAGCTGTTTAATCTTATGCCTTTTCACTTAAAATATCTGTGGGGCTTCTAAGGGCTCTTAGATGTATTTTTTGAAAACACTTTCTCTCATTTTATTATTCTTGTTTTGTATCTGCTCTTCATCAGGACAAACACATGTTCAAGGACACATCGGAAGGATGGAATTGATGGCCTGCTTGTTCCAGTGTGCATTAGATTTGCAGTCATTGAATAGATTAGTTTAAGCAATTAAAAGAGACACCATATAAACCTTACACAAGCATATAATGATGCCAGGAGGTGGTAATGGCCTTGGGAGAATATAAATCAAATAATCAGAATAAGATTATATTGTGGTTCCTTTTTAAAAATGAAAGAGAGAAAGCATAAACTTTTCCATGCATTCATCCTTGATCTTATTTAATGTTTTTGAGAAGACAGAAAAAATGTGGTTTTCTAAAAGGGATTTTTAAGGACACATCAGTAAACATTATTCTGGAGGTTTGTGTTTGGTTTTGTTTATATTCATTTGCATATTATGGACTGCTGTTTGCATAATAAGACCACTGTTATTTCTAGTCAGTCCACGGGTGATTACACATATGAATAACACAATCCTGTATCCTTTGTGATATACATTATTGTAATCTATGAAAGTATCCTGACAATTCTTGGCACTGCGGAACAGTGAATCATGCTGCAGAGTGTTAGATGACAATTCCACAGTGTTATACTGCCATTTAAAAGGCAGAAGAGTCTAAAAACACACATACAATTTGTCCAAATATGCTTCAAATATGCAATGCTATGATGAGAAAGCTGAGCTTATGCACGAATACAGATCTGGATAAGTTGGCCCTCTTTGATCAATCTCTATGACTGACAGGACTGCACAGTGATCGGCATATATAAGATGGCCAAACAATTAGACGCAGTAGGTGGCAATTCTGACACTGATCATTATAGGACAGACATAAAGATTTGATACAAGTCCACCTCTTTTGTTTTAATTTTTAAAATAAAAATATACCCTCAAAGACTCATAGTCATAATGGAGGAGAGCAAGTTGGATAGTAATATAAACCTCGCTGCCAGGAATACTCCTATTGCCCTCTGGAAACACTGGCATGAGTCTCAACAGGAAGGGACCCAGAGTGAAAACTCAGAAAAAAGCTGGTTGAATGTGAGAAGTGAGGCTAAGCCTTTTTTTAACTCTTTATTTTTTCTTAAGGGCTGCCAAAGAAATGAATCATACACTTGTTATTCTCAGAATGCACGTGAGCCCACAGAACACTACACATTTAAACAATTATTTTTTAGGTTCCTCTGCAGTGAAAATTATGTGAGAGTAATAATCACCACTCTATGCCTAGTGTTAGGCATGTAGATTTTCCGAATGTCTAATCAGAGTTTCAAGAAGTATCAACCTGGATCAACTTCCCTAGGTGTGAGATAATCTGGTTTCCCTTTATAAAAATATCTAAGGCAGGTATGCTTTACTATTTCCTCACTTTTCAAAAAGTATGCATTCATAATTGTGGAGAAGAACAAAGGAGGATTTCATCTAGAGTAATACCGAAATAGCACAATATGGGCACATACTTTGTACACATGACTAGAGACCAAAATACAGTTGTCATTAACATGATTATGTTAAGACCTGTGGATTTCCATGAAGCATTTTGCTATAAATTTTCCTTCTCAAAAGATAAAATGTAACTAATTATGTCTCGAGTGTGCACAAGCCACATTTCAGATTTATTTAGATGAAAAACAAATCTACCAGCTAATAGAAAAGATTTAGCTTCTATAATAGATTCTGTATATATCTGTGAAGGTAAGATTTTGATAGAAACCCATTTTAGATGCTTTAAGTCAAAGCGCATGTATTTCTGAATTTTTTGATAACATTCTATAAAGTAAGTCTATCATTGCTTGTCATTGAAAAATGGCTTGAAAGGGTATTTAATTGATGTGCACAATCTTGTCTCATGCAGAAAAGTGCTGAGCAAGAAAGTCACATTAAGATTTCTCCATCATGCTATTGAAATGGAAGAGTAAAAGATTCTTTTACCTGACAGGGTTATGTTATGAAAATAATTATAAGTTCTGGACTATAGGCATTCAACTTATTACTACTATATATGCTTTTGAATATACAAACATGGCAATAAAATGATGAAATGGAAAGTATATACATCATTCACTTTTGGGGGGGTCTCTAAATTTCAAAAAAGGGTTAAATGATGGGTTTTAAAAAAATAAATGTTAGTGGGCATAACACTGCTCATAGCAAATAGGGGCCTGGATATTAGGTACATTTCAAGCATTCAGGAAAAACTGGAATCACTGAGATGTCTTCATAATAGCAAGAGTAGCAAAAAAAAAATTATTTTTAATTCTGAAAAAAATAAACCTGTCAGCTTATAGGATTGATATAGAAATAAATTAGCACTGTCAGTCTGGCTTTTGACGGTCTTTATTATATTTTAAGGAATATAACAGACACGTATGTTTGAAGCGTTAGAGAGCTAAGGGGCTCCAGCTATGACTGAAGGGAGTCTGTGCCATGTTGTAATAGGCAGGCATTGAAGTAAGAAGGTCCCAGTTGGAATTCCATCTCTGACAATATCTGCTTAAGTGATATTGTGCTATTCACAAGTTCAGGATTTGGTCTCTATACAACGGGGATAACAAACTAAATGGGATATGATAAGAGTTATAAATTATATGTGTATTATTCCAAAATATTATAAGTTGTGGCTTTAGTCAGCTTTGCATTGTTGTAACAAGAACAACTTGGAAGAGGGAAATTTTATTTGGGGTTAGTGGTTTCAGAGGTTTGACTCTATATTACTGTGGGCCCATGGTGAGGTAGCAGATCATGGCAGAAAGGCAGGGAGGAAGACAGCAGCATAAACCATGGTGGCCAGGAGGCAGAGGGAAAGGGTCATGGGGAAGATGCACTCTTCAAGGGCACACTCCAAAAGACCTACCTTCTCTAGCCATGCTCCACCTACCTCCATTTACCATCTAATCAGTCCTTTCAGACTAGGGTGGACTGATTAGGTTATAGCTTTCAGAATTCAATCATTTCACCTGTGAACATTCCTACATTAATACAGAAGTTTTAGGGCGACACTTCATATCCAAACCATAAGAGTTGTCAAAAAAAAGAATGTAATGTGTTAGTATCAACTTAGTACCAACATTTGCTTTGGACTATTTTTTAATCAATGATATTGATGTAGATATATAGATTATGCTTATCATATTTGCGTGAAACACAAAGCTGAATAGACAGCTAATGTATTGGATGATTGACAGAATCAGAGTTTAGAAAAACTTGAGGGAAACAATATACCTAAGCCATCAGCATGAAATAATGTCCTCCACTCTGATACAAGAAGCCAACTGCAAGAACCAAGGACAAAGGAGTCAGGATTTGACAACATCTCATCTTAAAGACTTGGGAACTCTTAGTTGATTGTAAGTGTACTATGAGTCATCCTGTGATGAGAATGCCAAGAAAAGCTAATGGAATCTTGGGCATCATTATTAGAAGTATACTGTACAAAGCCATGGGGGGTAATTCCCACAGTTCTCTGCAGTGATCAGAACAGCTGGAAGATAATGTAATGTTTTGAACATTGCTTTTTGTGAGACATTATAAAATTAGAAGAGGACAAAGAAGTGTCTAGAAATGATTCCATATAAGGAAAATTGGTAGGTTAAGTGTTATCATTACCTGCAAGTATTTCAAAGATTTTTGCATGGAAAAAGAAATAAACTTCTTCTTTTAAACTTTATCTGACAAAACATAAGATTAATGGAAGTTATATAAGCAGGTAAATTTGGATTTTCTGTAATGAAGTAACTTCTTTCTAAACTGAACTGTTAAAAATGGAATGCTTTCCCTTATGAGGTGGTAAATCTCTTGCCAATGTAAGTGTTGAAGCAGATGCTGAATGATCTTGTGTCAGAACTAGATGAGAGGCTTCTTCAATCCACAAGCATTCGCTAAGTGCCTGCTAGGTACTGTGCTACAAAATTGATAAACAGAGGCTACTGAATGGTGTTCATCTAAAAATAGCAATATGTACCACAATGTAGTGATGGAGCATCCATTCCATTCCCAGTCCTCTAATTATTCTGTACATGTGAAATTCTATAGTAAGTTTTTCAAGGTAAAAATGAACTGAGCATTTGATGCCAAAAATGTTTAGTTTGATTTAATTTTAAAACTATACTGCAGTTATTATTAAAAAGTTGCATATTTTTATATTTGTATTCTTGTTTTCATATCAAATATAATATTATATTTATGTATTGGGCATACGTATGATTTTTGTCACTTAATAAATATACATATGTCTCAATATTTGAGAAAACTGTATTACATTAAAGCAGTACCACCCCAAGGGACTTTCTGCAATGATGGAAATGCTCTATATATCAACCACTGCAATAACCACATGTGTTTTTTTAGCATTAAGTAGTGTAATTGAGGAACTGATTTCTAAATTCTATTTAATTATTATTTCTGTTAAACAGGTATATGTGATGAGTAGCAATAATTTAGGGCAGTGCTTCTTTAAACAACACGATTCACTTGATATCACTACAAATAATGCACTTGTCACTTAATAAACACATACAGATATGATTAAAGGGACTATTTATGTTCTTTGTCTTTATGAGGATTTAGATACATGCTTCTATTTAAGGTCATTTTTCCCTTTCAATATAATATGGAATTTCTCATCTTTGACAAAGTAGAGATTCCTTGGGACTTTAAACCTCGCTTTTCAGTTGTTAGGCCAGCAGCTACCTTGGTACAGGTCTTCTGCTTTGTTCCATTTCTTTCATGGTGGTGTCTGAGCTAAGTATTGATGTTTGCATTTGATAAGTTTATTTATTCATATCTTTGGGCATCAGACTGTATGCCACTTCTAGTTCATCATTTGACTTCACGCCATTCCATTTTGTCAGCTCATGCTTCCTGATTCTAAGTTACTAACAGTTTTGTACAGAAAACTTCTTCAGTTTTTTTCTCTTCACACTGCATCTCATTCTCTAGCCTATTTGCCATGGAGTTCATTTTTTCTTCTAAATGTGCTACCACCTCTATGAACAAGGTCATGCCCTCTCGACCTTAAAGCGAGACACCAGACACTAAACTCCTTGTGAGTAGTTTTCACCTCACCATGAAAGCAGCTTAACAGAGGTCAACTTAAAATTACAGACTCACAAAAATTTAGAGTAAACACACATTTAAGAAAAATTTTAGTCTCTCTACTGCTCAGTGACAAAAATGTTCTTTTCTTGTTTCTACTCTTTCTAGGAAATGTATCTTAATATTTTCTAATGAATGACACTGTTTTCCTAAGAAAATCCTCATTTTGGCCAGCCACTGCAGGTCTATCAAGAAAGCCTCCACAGAGAGTGGTATGCTGAAGAATGGATAAATGCGATTGTATTTGGCCTTGGATGTTTCACTGGCCTTAGAAATGTTTTTGTCAGCCATACCACACTTTCTGATGCATTACTTGTTTGTTGTTTAGTACTTTCGCTTGCTATAAACATTTTTTTATGTTATCCATTTGATACTTCAAAAAACTCAAACAAGTGGGTTAATATCCCTCTTTGATAAATGAGAAAATCAAAGCTCAGAAACCCAAGAGACTTGCCCCAGAGTGTGTGTATCTAGTTGCAGACACAAGAGGTGAACTAGGCCTTCTCTTGTTTAAACTCCTAATCCCCATGCCAAGAAATTAGAATTGTGAGAATACATAATACATACATTTAAAAATACAGTATATAATTCAGCTATTTTCTCATTCTTGGCATACATTAGGAATGACAAAAATTGCCAAAAGATTCAGGCAATATACATTCAATTCTTAAAAGTGGAAAGCACTCTTTGACCTTGAAATCCTGGCTTCTGTCTCCAATTTATAATTTGATACTGCTTTGTCTAGTTAAATATTTATACATCTAAAATATATTTTGGATAAAAATTTACATGTATTTTCACATATTTCATCTTCTCTCTAACGCAGCAACTATAACTGACATTAAAAATAATCAGAACTTATTCTAATTTATAAAGTAATAATGTTCTTGCCTTTACCATGTTATTAGGGCATAATGAGTTGCTGTGATTAAAAATAATCAGTCATTCATAAGAAATGTAATAAATAAATTATGAAACATTCTGCAATAGATTAATAATAAATACCTGATCTCAGGTGTGCTGGCCCTGAGGGGGAAAAAAAAATAAGACATTTTAATATAAATGGGAGAACAGTGACTTGTAAAAGGTCGTGGTTGGAATGTTTGAGCAGGTTGCTTTTTGGGGTATATGGAGGAGGCTGTAATAGCTCGAAGAGTGTAGTCTGGAAGACTTCCTAAGCATATGGAGTGGTGAGAAAAAGTGGCACAGAAATGCTAGTGAGGAAAGAAGAAAATTGGATGAATCAAGGGAAAAGCCTGGGGGAAGGGAAAGGCCTGAGGGAAAGAAGAGAGAACAGATGTCCAGATGACCATTATGGGTTTTTTGACATCATGAGATTATTTTGACTATATTTTTTTAAAGAATAAGCCCTGGTAATAGTTCAATAAAGGGCTGAACCGGCTGGAATAGCTAAAGAAGGTTTTACATGATAGCACTTTCCAGTTTCAGCATATTGGTTGAAGGAGATTTTAGAATTAAAATTGTCCTATGCTGGGTATGCTGGAGGTTTTCATTTTACACAGCACATAGCATCACAATGACTCTATTTTATTGTGTGTTATTTCTTCTCTGAATGTGAGAACATTGTACAAAATCTGAAAGATTTCAAATGCTCAATTTTTCTTATTTATATAAAGAAACATTTAATTTTTTTCCCAGAATGTGGAGAAACTTACCTTTGATCATTTAAAACATTACGTTTAATAAATGAAAAAGTAGATGTTTAATAAATTTAGAATTTTATGTGATGATTGTTTGGCAGATACAAGTTTACAGTTCTGCAATGCTTTGAATTCACACGTGTCCAAGATCTCTCACCCCAAAATTACAACATTAATTAAGTTTGAGCAAACACTTTTATCTGAAGAAAGTGTTGATGTGTAGATGCATGTCTCAGGTATTTCAAGGAATGTCTTTGGAATAGTATCTAATCTATCATTCTGACACTGGGCAGAAATTTTGGCAAAAAAAAAAAACTAAAGAAATTAAAAGAAAAACTCTTACACTAAAGGTCTGTTAGAATTCCAAAGGATTTTTTCATATTCTGCCCTGGAAGTTATCCAATAGATAATTTACAGTTATAGGTTGAGACACAAATAGATTGAGCCAAGAAAAGCACATAGTAGGTCCACATTTCTTTAGAGCAAATATTTAATTAAAAAGAAAAAAACAACTGAAGTAAAGAATTTGATAATGATCCAGTAGGCCAAAGCCAGGGAATGTGTGAGCTCTAGGTTAGAGTGGTCCATCTTCTTACTGTTCAGTACTAAAGTGTGCTATCACCATGATTCATCTTTTTTATGGTTTCTGTGTTTACTAATACTGTTAGATTTTTATACTTTCTCTATCTTTATCTGGTATGCTTAGCCTGTCTCAAAGGAAGCAATACATATAAATGCAGAGAGAAGTACTCCATTTGAGCCTAATCTTTAAATGCATCAGATTCTATTTTCTTCTCCAGAAAGTAGTAAGAATAAGATTTTGTTACATGTCTGTTTAATGCTTACCTTATTGTCAATAAAGACAACCATGTCACTACTGGTTTTCTGAATATAAGCTCAATGTAGTATTGAGTTTGCACTATGTGTTCATTTTGTGCAGCTATAAACTCAAGAATTATCAATGCAAGTGATAATGTATTATTGTTTTCATTGTTAAGTCTGGAAACTATTCATAGAATTTACTAGTAGTTTTAATATTTATATCATTCACAATGTTAGTATATTACTATTGAACACAGAGAATGAACACAAATTTTCCCCAAACAAACATCATACATGTTTGCTCAAAAGAAAAACAATAGGTTGCCTCACTCAAAATAGTTTCTAGATACAAGGTCAAGAATAAAGATCCTCTGCTTTTAGATTGACAAAGTGAGCTCCTGTGTCCATTTTGTATTAGCTCATTAAATTGTGCTTTTATTATATCCCCAAAGAAGATCAATGAACATTTGAAGTTTTCTCAAGGAGATGCTGCCACAATTTTTGTTGCCTTTGCCCAACAAAAGTATTTGGTAAGATGATATGAATATTTTGTCATATCATCTCTGTATTGTTAGAAAAAGGGAAAATTCTTTTCAGAAGTGCTGACAGCAATCATTAAAAACAAAGTTTATCAATTTAGTACATTTAGAATGAAAATCATTAAAATGACCTAAGTAGTGATTTTTTTTTTAACTTTAATTAGATTCCCATTGGATTTAAACCCATCCCCTGGATATTCAATTATGAAAAACAACTAAACCAAGTAGCAAATTCAAAATATTGGAAATTAAAGACTGAATTGAGAGCCACAGCTCAAGGATTTGTTTGGCATTTTACTCTTCTGAAAATGGAGTCTCTTCATGGCATAATACCCCAGTGTTTGACCATTGCACATCATTTTTTCTATAATTTTTTTTATAGATGAGTGTTTTACTCCTATTTCACTGTTGTGACCCAAAGACCTGAGAACAAGTTTAGAGAAGGAAAAAGTTTATTTTGGGGCTCACAGTCTCAGAATCAGTCCACAGATGGCTAACTGCATTGCTTTGGGCCTGAAGTAGGCAGAACATCATCAGAGAAGTGTATGGCAGAGGAGTGGCTGGGAACATGGAACCAGAAAGCAGACTTAAAGCTCTGCTCAACAAGTACAAAATTAAAATGGAAAGGTGCACA
This sequence comes from Glaucomys volans, assembly GCA_020662805.1. Lineage (NCBI taxonomy): Eukaryota > Metazoa > Chordata > Mammalia > Rodentia > Sciuridae > Glaucomys > Glaucomys volans. Next base: position 268,465 of record JAJEJO010003788.1, on the reverse strand, counting down.
CCCAGGGACCCACCTGGGAGTGTGCACACCCAGGCACACTCTACCTGCCTACAGTTTCCACCCAGTTAATCCCTACCAGGTGATTACTGCACTGATTAGGGTAAAACTCTCATTTCACATGTAAGCTTCTTGCATTGTCTCACACATGAGCTTTTGGGGGACACCTCATATCTTAATGATAACAATGATTCGCATATAAAATAGATCTGCTTATAAATGATGATATTTTTCTTTGGCAGTATCTGTAGTACTTGAGAAGCTGTTCTGACTCAATCTGTTTTGCACCTTTGATCAAATACCTGAAGACAACTACCTCTAAGCCCTCTCTACTCTAATGTGGACTAAAGAGAATAGCACATTTAACACTTTAAAAATCTTAAGTCCACAAGTCTTATTAATCAAAGATCATTTCCATTATTCCCTTTTCTAATGGAACAGTTATCTAATGTGTTAAGTAAATATTTGCTTTATAATTTTTGTTAGCCAAAGACTTCTACAAAGTATAGTCAAAATTTTTGACCAACATAAACAAAGTTACTCTTTCATCAATTAAATTCTGTCTAAACATAATTATCTGAGATTTTAGGCTATCCAGTCTTATTTGTGCAAAAGTATATAGGTTTCTTTTACTTCCTTTGGGAGCTCTCTAAAGAATTCTGCTTATTTTCCAATTTATTTAATAACTATTCAGCATCAGGCAGTGTGTGTCTGATGTTGGGAACATATTGGTGATACCAATGGAATTTGTTTATTGTCAACTTGGTTCTCAAAGTCTAATTAAGATCTTAAATCAGTGATGTAATTCCCATGATTAAAAAAGAAAAAGCACCAAACCTGAGTTCTTTGATTGCTTTTACAATGTCCTTTTAAAATGTCACACTAGTGTAGTATTCACATATATACCTTAACATGTATCACAGTGTTTCCATTTGGGTTCTATTTTATATTGTGTTGTTTAAAGAAAAAGGTAAATGGAAAGTTGTTTTTTGTACTATAGCCATGTTAACATCAATGTAAATCAGTAGAAGAAATAAATAGAAGTAGAAAAAAATATACAGAGGTTTGTATATACAGAGGTGTGTGTACACTCACATACACATATCCATTGAAATGGGTTTTCTACAGCTGTTACTTTTTAGAAGTGACCAATTCAATAAATCAGTTGTGTAAGGTTTTGATTATTTTGTCAATTGATAATCTATAGAGGTGAACCTGTGATAGAAGAAAGGAAACTATGCCTAAACATATGTGATTTTGGATAATTTGAAAATCAGCAAAGTTGTTGCAATTTTGTAAGTTAATGGAATGTGACTAATGTAATTTGCATTAGTGATCTATTTCACTTTGAAAAATATTTTCTTCATTCTATACCATGCCTTAAAATGGTAATGAATGCTGTTTTTTTCTGTTTTCTTAAGTGTCCAATTATAAATTCTGCTAATGTAGCGGTTGTAACATCAATGGATAGAATATTATAACTTGTAAAGAAAAAATATTCATAATCTTAACTACTACTTCATGTTAAATCCAAAGAAGTAAATAATAATGTGAGAGTGACCTTCATTATTTCTTGGGCTGAATTTAATTAACAGGAAACCAACTTTTTCTGTGAACACACTGTGGCCCTTTGAAATTTTTTGGAGTGATTGAATTCCTATCATGAATTCTTTATAGGATTTTGAAAATTACTGGAGGAAAGAAAGTAGATAAAACAAATCAAGATGTGTAACTTATATGGCAGTTAACAAAGCACTCTGATTCACATGGGGTCCAGTGATATGCCATTGCTTAGAAATATGTAATTATATTTCACTTAAAATTTAAAACAATTCTTCCTTGATTATTTTCTTCTACATTGTTTCTTTATATGTTTATAGAACACTGACATCTAATTTTGGCTGATGACCAAAATATATGTTTAATTTAAAAGTAAATGTATTTTAGAGTGCACATGAGGTCATCAGAAGTGTTTAGATCTGTTAAGTTGCAGAAATATGAAGACTGATCTTTATTGCATGAAAGTCAATTCACAAAGTTTTCAGATAATTTCTGAGATTTTGTATTTTTTATACTTTTCTTCTTAATGCTAAATTGCTTCCTAGTCAGAACTGTTGACCCTTGAACAACATGAGTTTGAACTGTGAAAGTCCATTTATATCTGGACTTTTTTATTTTTAGTTTTGTGACAATTTGAAAAACTCATAGAACTGCATAGACTTGAAGTATTGAAAAAAGCATGTCATTACAGGACAAAATATATGGATACAGGACAAAATTTTATCACTAACTACCACAACACATAAAGTAAGCTACAGGTTTTGAGGTATATATTCATATTTGGCAAGTGGAAATCTCTCTCTCTTTGCTTCCTGATCATCATCAGAGCTGCTTCCCTCCATCATACACTTCTGCCATGATGTTCAGACTCACCTTGAGCCTGGAGGAATGGATCCAGCTGTCAATGGACTGAGATCTCTGAAACCCTGAGTCTTCAAATTAGCTTTTCCTCCTTTGCCTTTGCAATTGTTCTGGTTGTGTCCTTTAGTCACAGCAGTGAAAAAACTGTCTAAAACACTCATAGAACTGCCTTGAAATACTAAAAAGGGCATGTCATTATTGGACAAAATATATAGATATAGTAGTCTATTTTATCACTAACTACCATAAAATATAAAGCAATATACAATTTACATACACAAGCTCTTAAAATATATGGGGATATGGCACACTTGCAGTGTAGAGCAACATAAACAGGCATTATTAAGTCGTAACTAAATAAAATTTACTTTTGGACATACTGTAATAATTTCCTGGCCTCCTCCTGTTGCCATGTGGTGAGTTCAAGTGTTCTATTGGCTTATATATTGGTGTGAGGCTAATCATTTCCACGGGAGAAGTTAGTCTCTCCAGTAAATTGCATATTGCAGTAAAAAGTGATCTCTCACAGTTCTTGCAATTTTTCAATGTATATAATACATGTAATAAACAAAATTTCTGTTAATTAACTGTTTATGCTATTGGTAAGGCTCTGGTCAACAGCAGATGCTTAATAGTTTTGTGGAACTCAAAAATGATAAGCAGAGCTCAAACCAGAAGCCGAGAGGGAACCCCAGAGAGCTCTGAGCAGCTCCACTACCACTGCTGACCTATTTATCATCCCACCCCAGGAATAGCTGAAGCAGCTGCAGCTTGCTCAAATCACTATCACCACCATCATTACCCAAAACTGAGAGCCAGCAGCTGCCAGCAGTTGCCTGCCCTCAATATGGACTATACCAAGCTAGTTACCATGGACAGTGGTACAGGGACTAGTGGCTCAGGAGGCTTCACACTGGTCATGCCGGCCAACAGAGACGAGATCATCACAATGACAGTTTTGGAAACAGTAGTATAGCTCAGTGGAAGAAATGGACATGGTTTCATCAATAGGAATGACTTCAAGGAAGATATATTTGTGCACCAAGAGTGCCATAAAGATGTCAGGAAGTAACTTCACAGTGCAGATCTTCCATGAGAGACACTGTGCTTTGATGTTTCCCAAGGAGAAATTGATGCAGAGAAAGCCAGTGTTAGAGGCTCAGAGGAAATTTTAGTTCAAGGCAGCAAATACTCTGTAGACCATAACCATTATGCATAATGTCCACATCATAGGGGTCCTCCACATAATTACTAGCAGAACTACCAGAAAAATAAGAGTGGGAAAAAAACAAGTGATCATTGAATGCTCAAAAAGTCAGGTTCAGCAACAATAGGCCTGCCCTGGATGAAGGTTCCCACCTTACTACATGCTCAGACCCTATAGGCATCACCAAGGTATTCCAATTCTCCTGTGCAGAGGGAAGCAATGGAGGGTGCTGACAATCAGGGTACAAGAGAAGAACATAGACCAGTGAGACATAATGTGTCAGGATTATAGACCATGGGTCCTTGGAGCCCTAGAGAGGATGGAAATGAGAAAGGTAAGAAATATCAAGATGAGTCCCAAGGTAGCAACAGTACAGCTGAAGCTACAAGTACCAACACTGACACAGAAAACAACTCTAAATTACAAGATGGCAAAGAGATAAAAGGAACTGATACTTCAGCTGAGAATTCATTGAATTCTGCCTGAGGAGGGCAGGGCTAGTAAATGTCTGCCTAGTATATCTACCATTATTGGTCATCCAAGACAAAGTCAATATGAAGTTTCACCAGTGTGAAAAAAAGCCAAAGATTTGAGCTGGAGACCTTAAAGGCTTGCTTTTTGCCTACTGACAAGAAGGCAAAAAATATCCTATCTGCATTATCTGTTCAGCATGAGGCTTATTAGTGTTACCTGAAGATGTCTCATTTTGGTAATAACAAGCATATCTTCTTTAAAAGTCTGCTTTATTTCTCATTACACATTTGAAGGTGATAAAATTGCTTCCAATCTGGCCAACTTGAGACATTTTAAACTTCATTGGCAATTTGTCACAAAACTTTATCACTTGATTTTTTTTTTTTTTTTTTCAAAAAAAGTTCAACCAACTGCAAGCCTTTTAATAAAAACTTAAATTTTTAAGTTACTTTGGATTTTTAGCTGTGCAGGAGATCAGTGGTTTTAACTCCTATATCACTCAACACTTAACTGTTTCATAGTGTTCAGTGTGTATGGAAATGACAAAAATGTTCTGAGTGGGTTAAATAAGTTCAGAAATCATGGGACACTTTTGACATGGAATTCCCAGCATTTCAGAAAAAAATATGTTGATTTCTAGTTCATTGGTTGTGCCTCAGTGACTCAATGGAGGAGTAACCCAGCTTCTCAGTTTTAGTTATTAGTTCATAAGAATATATTTTCTTATTTAATATTTTTACATAATTTCTTATTCAATATTTTTATTATGGACAATTTATAACTGACCTAATTTCTTGAGAATATTTTTCTTATTAAGAGAATACCCTCATTGGTAGTTTGTAATTGTCAGAAACCTTTATATTAAGGAGTGAGGCAAGATATTATTTGTTCCTGTTTTTAACTTTAAAACTGTAGTTCCCTTACTTCATCTGCTAGAGTATTTTTTTAAGATTTTTGGAAGCTCTAGATGCCACCTTTTAAACATACTCTATATTATGCAAAGAGTAGTATATTCAAATAGACGTTTTTATCATGATCTTTAAAAAACATTCCGTGAATAATTCCTGAATTTTTTGTAAACTTAAGGAATAAATCTGTTATTTAAAATTACATGAACCTGCATATGATCTTACTTTAATGCATGTACTTGCCCATCACCAATTGGGACATTTGTAAGTGATCATTTATGCATAGGTCCAAAAGGTGGGATCAAAGAAAAAAGTTAAATTTAGTATAGAAACAGCAGCAAGTGCTCAAAGGAAAAAAAACTACCATCAGACAAACAAGATGGGAAATTTGAATAGTTTCATTTCTCAGAAAAATGTCTAAGTATAAAACTCAGCATGATGAATCTCTGTAAGAGAGAACCACCTCCTCTCTAGCGTGGGTAACTCAGTTGAGTGACACTTCAATGGAAATGGGGAGAGCTCCTATTTATGTTTAACTTAGCTTAAAAACAGCAGCAAAGCTCTGTGCCTAATATAGAAATGCTCTCAGAAGATCTAGCTCATTTATTGAATAAAATAAAAGAACAAAACTTTAAAAAAATACATCAATGAATAGCCTATCCTACTTGTTCTTTTAAGGGAAGAAAAATGAATGGAGATTTATTTTTGTAATGTGATATATAAGAAAACTAATATAAGTCTCTTAAGTATTAATTGCTGTAGCATATGCTATGTGTAGTATATGCTTATAAAATTGAAATCACTTAAATCAGTGTTACTGATTCCTCATCTTTCTTCTCTGTGTTTATTTCTGGCCTAGTACAATAGAAGTCATGCCACGAAAAAGTGAACAATCATCCTTCTGTACCAATGTTACTCTCTGACTCTCTTTCGTCATTCTGAGCAATCCCCTGTGTCCTTTGATATTATTTCCAATCTGTGAAATTAGTTATAGAATTCCATATTATTCATCCAGTCCACCTTGTTAATGTCAATTTTGTAAACATTCCTGTTCAGATACTCGGTCTCCAGAGTTCTTCTTGTCATCACTGGCTTTCATTTTAATGAATTGCTCTTTCAACTCTAGTGGAGGACAGGGATCCATTTCTTTCCCATAATTGGGCTATGGCCGACACCCTTATAACAAAAGACAGGTTAGCAAGAGAAAAGCATAACAAATTTACTTAGTCATAGTTTTATGCTGCATGGCAGCTTCTAGAACAAAGACCTAAAGACTGATACATTTTATGCTCAGGTACAGTGAAGCAGGGACAGCTGTGCTGAAATGCTCTGGACAATAAGGATGTGATGCAATTATAACAGACCAAAAGGGGAAACCTGGCAGTCTGTTCAAATTGTTCTTGGCCTCTCAGTTGTAGCGTTTCTTCCTCTCAGCTTTGAAGCAGGACCCTTCTGGAATAAGGCTCTTATGACCTACTCATCACACAAGGGTAAAGTCAGAGAATTTATCTACGACCAACTCTGGGACAGAGAAGTAGAGAGAGATGAGAGTAATACTTTTAGTTTTTATGTGTGGCCCTTTGGGCAAAAGGAGTTCTAGTTTCCATGACCCATTTTAGGGAACAGAAATTTTGTTTTTTTGCGACTTGCTTCAGGAGAGAAAGAGGGGAGAGAGACAGGGGAGCCGAAGCAAGTCACAGAGGTGTTGGTGCTAAGGTTGCTTCTTTAGCTTTCCAGTGTCTTTTGGGTCAAAGTACACTGTATGCCAAGTGCCATACTTTGTGCATTGTTTTCTGAGTCTTAACATAACCAAATCACCTCACTATATCAAGTTCAGTTTTAGGGTTATGATTGATTTCATTTCTTCTGCCTTCAAACAGGAAAGTCTCCTAATTTGAACACACCTTCATGAATAGTTCTTTTGGAAATGTCAGTCATAGTTCTCCTTGTTTCTGGAGACAAAGTTCTTCAGTTAGGTAATATATACCAAAAGTTTCCTCTGTGTTATTCTTATAAGTCTTATCATCTTAAACAATCATTAAAAGTATAAATGTACTTCTCAAAACCAATTCCTTTGTGTTTCACTTTTGTATTCGTTTGGGATGTTAAAAGAACAGCCTTGATGAGTTAAAAAAGGAATTTTGTTTCTCACAGTTCTGGAGGCTACATGTATAAAGTCAGGGTACCAGACCAAATGGGTTTTGGTGAGGATTCTCTTCCCAGCTTGCAGATTGTTGTCTTCTCATTGTATCCTCACATGGCAGAAAGAGGAACAGCAAACTCTCTGGTGTCTCTTCTCATATGAGTACTAGTCCACCATGAGGGCTCCACTATTATGACCTCATCCAAACCTAATTACCTTCGAGAGGCCATCTCCAAGTACCACATTTAACACACAGATTAGGGATTCATCTGAATTCACATGAATTTTGATTGAGGAGGACACAATTCAGTTCACAGCAACTCTTCGGAGGTATGTAACATGATCTTCCTTTAGGGGAGCATCTGTTTTTCACTTCATGACACACCAGCAGTGCATCTTCATTTGCTTTCTCTATCCAAATCTCCTATAGGGTCATAGCTTCCTAGCAGGCATCACATTTACAGATAATGTGAAACTTGGAGGTGTAGTATTCTGTTAGAAGGCTATCGTTAAGCTGGACAAAAGCAAGGGTAAAAATAGAGTTTATTGCAGCTACCTGCACAAGTATGGTTGGAGGATTATGCAGCTTATCAGCACATGTCAGAAAGATGTTGGGATTTTAGTTGCAGGAAGTCTCAATATTAGTCAATAGTGTGATGTGACTGCCAAAGTGCAAATGCAATTTTAAGCTACTTTAGTCGGCACATAGCTTCCAAAATAAGGGAGATAAAAACCTCACTGTATGCTATATCTAACTACAAAGCATTGTTACATTAGATTCTGGGTGCTACATTTCAACGATACATATTAGGGTGAATCAAAACCAACCCTTATAAGCAGCCTCCATGGAAACAGAAAATCCAGTCTCAAGCAATACTGGATTGGAAGCTAAGGCTTCAAATGCTTCATAAATTGAAATAAAATGGCATCTCAAATAAAAAACAACTCCTATTTTCCTTGCTAGGGTCTGGAAAACAATGACAATCTCAATATACACACATCTTAGAGATTTAAGGAACAAATTTCTACTTGTTATATTTACATTACAACTACTACTTGTTTCCTGTCACACTACACCAACTTCTGAAAACTTAATTCAAGCTTCATCGTGGTCACTGTCACATTCATCACTAAGGTCACCTTGGAGGCATCTAACAAGTCACCTCTGTTTCCAAGTTACTTGAGAAACAGTAATATTGGAAGGTGATATTTTCCCAAGACATTGTTATTTCAAGACATGATTAGCCATATATCATTGTTATTTGTTTAGTCAGCAAATATGCGCCTGAAGCATCTCCTCCCTGTCAGGCACTGTTGTAGGTAACAGGGGCAACTCATTGAACAACACTTACAAAGTCAGTTTGCTATTAAACTAGTTGTTAAACTAAGCTAATTATTAAACTGGTTATTAAAGCAAGCTAATTGTTAAACTTGTTATTAAACTGTGCTAAAGCACCTCTTCATGTCTTTTTATTGATTGACCTCTTCAGACATCCAAAATGAAAATGGGTTCATGTTCTTAAAGATGTATATGTCTTCTTTAAATGACACTCATAAAATTAAAGAATCTTTAAGAGGCTGATAGATATGATTCCTTTCATTCTGAGGGATAGTTTTTGGAAAGATATTGCCTTATAAATATAAGCATGTAAGGTACTTGATAAACCTAAAAAAGTGGCTTGATGAATCCTTCTTGTTACAAAAAACAAGTTTCAGATGAGTATATATCAGCTGATTTTATTTATTTGTATACTTATGTTTATTCCTTAATGTTATACTAATTTCAATATTCTGATAAGAATAGACAAGATGATTCACTAGGAGAGTAAGTTTCATTGGAAATTCTAACACAGAGCTGGATGACCAAAGATTGATTGATTGATTAAGAAGCTTTACTAGAGAGTCTGATTGCATTTGAATTCTAATTTGCCATATGATTATAGTCTGGTAAGAGTCTTGGGAATAATGTGATCTTTGATAGTCTTTGACATATAGTGGAGAAAGAATAGGTGGTTATCAGCATTATGATTTCAAATACATGATCTGAAGGAGAGTGGGTTTAAGAGGAGGGTCGGAAATGTCCTTGGTCTGGGAGAGAGACTTGTACTGTTTTGTTTTTACACTCTATGCCCAGAGCATGAGTGTGGTCCCTGGGCTGAGACCTGCTGAATGTAGTCTATATCCAAGACTATGGGAAGAGCCCAAATTCCTAGCACCCTTGATAAATCAGTGAACATTGACACTAATGTTGCTCTTGTAATAACCCAGAAAGAACTCTTTGGCAACTTCAGCCTATTGGAAATTTAGGCTAAAAATTTGTAGAAGATAATACAGTGAGTGGAGAGAATGGTCTAGGTTTGAATCACCATTTCTAGTATCACTAGAAAGGTGACTTTGTGCAAAAGACTTAATGTCTGTTAGCACCAGTATTATAGATCATGGGGAAAAGTAGTTCTCATCTTGCAGGGTTTGAGATTATATGTGAGGAATATGTACATGTACAATTATGTATGTATATAATTAGATATTTAAATACGGAATACACAGATGCATATGTATTTATGTATATATGAGAAGGAGATTTGTAACTGTCATAGTGTCATAAGCATGGGCTAGCAGCAATTGGGAAACACTAAGAAAAGTAGAGAATTATGTTATTTTAAGGTTGCAACAACAATTGGTACTTGGTAGATAGCCCAGTGGGCAATAGCCCAATACCACTATCCTAGAGTATTGACCTTGCCTAATTAGAAGTTTCTTCTCTTCATATTGTGCCCTGGTCGAATTTATCTCCCTAGTGTGAGACATCCTGCTTGTTATGTGTCCCTGAAATTTTACTTGATTTACTGAACTGCAGAACTGCATTACAGCTAAAAACCAAGAGGAAAGGTAAGGTAAAGGTGACTATTATGTCTTCCAGTATCTCTGCAGAAAATAGACTGTGTTTTTCTTGGTCTTCTATAATTCAATTCCCCTATCCTTTATTTAATGTAAGCTCACCCAGTAAAACTCTGAACCCAAGGAGAAAATATGTATGTACTAGGTACACTAGGCACAATTACGGTGAAGAAAGCTATTTCCTCCACATGCTGCATGTTGGGTTTGTTAGTGTGGGGAATGAAAGTGGTAAATGAGGACCTGGCAGGACCTACCAGCAGCACCCACTATCATCATTAGTGGGTACAAGGTGTTGGGGTAGATTTGTGATGAGCAAAGAGCAGAATAAAAAAGAAAGGAGAAGACATTGATGCAGTCAGAAATAGTGTGTGGAATATTTTTTACAGTATAAGGCATTTGGGAGAAAAAGTATGTGTATTGAAGACAAGAAAAGGAATAAGTGATCTTGCAACAACTGGTCTTGTGGTTAAGAGAAGTTGTGGATCTTCATCACTCATTCAGCAAGTTTTTTTGTTGTTGTTGTTTTCTTGTTTTGTTTTGTTCTGTTTTTGTTTTTTGAGCACTACTGTCCTTGGGTATTGAAGCTGCTGGGGATGTAGGAATGAATAAATCCTACTAGGTAGCTAACTCAAAAGAGTATATAGTAAATAAATACAATATTCTGGCATATGTCTTCAATGTTAGCATTTTTAGGTAGAAAAAATAAAAAAATATATTCTCACATATGGATAGGTAGTCTTTAAAACTAGAATTTTGTACAGACTGGCGGAGCCTACAGCATGAGTTTATATGTATATATTTGTGCATACACATTTTGTTTTTGACGTTTTTTCCCTCACAAATCATAAATCTGGTGATCTGTGGTGGTGTTTCCTGCCTTCACACCATGAGGTGAACAGCCAAGATATAATGTAAGTTACAGATATAATTGATGTCTCCTCAATCTAGACCCTGCATTTAATACCTCACATTTCCTAGGCTTCACGCTACTGTTTACCCTCTAGGTAAGCTAGTTCACTCTGTTAGGAAAGGGGTTTATTTTGTATGAGATGAGTCAGAAAAAATAGGATGTGAAAACCAGAACCCTTATTTCTAGAGCACGTGTGATATGGTAGGCACACCCATGTATTAGGAACAAATAGTTAAATTGCACTGATTTTTAAAGCATGTCTGTGAGGCTGTCAAATAGCCCTGTTGTGGGGAATGTCAGCTTGAGTAATTAGAAGTGTTACTGTGGATGCAGGAGATTAGACATCACTCAATAAATGCTGGGAAGCAGGATCTGTATCAATTACTGCCCAAGGTGCCTTCCACAGTGCACTGTGCTTTTGCTAGCATCCTATAGTGCACTGTCAGCACCCTGTTAGTTTGTGGAGAGGAAGCTAGCCTGTGCAGAACCATATGAGATGTTCATCTATGCAATGAAACAAAATTCAGAGAAGCAACTTGCAGAGTTGAGTAAGCAGACCTGTGATAAAGCCAGCTTGCTTACCTAAGTGCAGATGCTCACCCCGCCTTAGTTAAAACCATCTCTAGCAACAGATGAAAGAAATAATTGCCACACACCCCATGTTTATTTTATAGGGAGGGGATTAACATACAAATTCACCTTTCCCTTTGAAATTTTCTTTTAAACAGCTAGATCCCTGCAGGCACTCAGAAGATAGAAACTAAATCTACATATAAAAGGGAATTGGGAAATTAAGGTTGTTATCAGGAACCTGTGACCTCCAAATTACCCTCTGTTTAAACAAATGCTCTAGAAAGTTCAATCAGGTAATCTAGATAGCACCATGAATTCTGTTTTTGTTGTTGTTGTTGAGTATCTACATTTGGTGAAGATCTACCTTCTGTGTCATTACAGATACTGACCCCATCAGGCAGACACGGCCCAGGGAAAACATTTTGCTCAGACCCATCATCTTTGCTGTCTTTAGTTCACTCCTCTAGCATTTAAAATGATCATGCAAGTTGTTTATATTTTGAAAACAGGATCATTGGTGACAATTTCATTTGTGACTGCTTCGAATTTCTCATTTGAAGTTATAAGTCCAATGATATCAGTACTGGCTTTTTCTATTATGGCTCAGAGATGTAGTCTGCTTTCTTCTCCTTCCACTTCAATCCAGGCCTCACTGGAGACACTCCTCTGTCCAGTTATCCAACTGTACTTCTTCACCTCATTGGTATTTCCATTTGCCATTGTTGTGAGCAAAGGCTATATATTTCTGGTACATTTAAAGGTGAAAGAAAAAGAAAAAGAAAAAGAAGTAAATGAATAATCAAACCCAAATCTTCATTCTCATGGACTATTTCTTAATCTATTTGCATGTGGCCCTGGACTGGAGGCTTTGCAGAGAAGGTGCAGGGCTGATTGCACTGTGCACTGTGGCTTTACAAGGCAGGATGGAAGACATTTCACCTTGTAAACATGGAAAAAAAATAAATTAAATGATAAAATTCAATATTTTCCTTGCTTACAAGCCAAGGGTTAAGTGTATCAGATAGAAAATTCACATTCAACCAGCTGTCCTGAGTAATGAGAAAAAATAAATACACAAAGGGAAAACCTGTCCTATGCCATATGACAGATGGATGGATAGATAGCTTGTGGAAGCAGAGCTGTTTGTTGTTAAGTAGACAATTTTAAGCTCTTCACATGGTTTTAATCGTTTAAAAAAAGTCCACATGATCACCTGTCTTGAATGTTTATTTGCCTTGTCAAGGTCCTGGCAGGGCTGAGTTGATATTTTTTAGCAGAGTATTTTCTGTGTATAGACAGCTGTGGTCATCTGTTTTATTTTTTTAAATCTTGACACTTAAAATTATTAAACATTAAAAGAAAAATCTTCTATCCAATCAAATATGTACAGTGATTTAATATTCAAAGAGAAAGCAATATTTTCCCAGAACAAAAGCTAATATTTTCACTTAACTAATAACACTAAGAGTAAAAAATATTACTAATACCCTTTTCGGAGAACCTGCAGTGTTTCACAATCTTTGATATTTTACATCAATTATCTAAAATTTTTAAAAGATTTCTGCATGGCATAGTTTAACAATGGTGATTTTGTAGATGAGGAAATTAACATTTCTAAAGGTTGAATAAATCTCACAGCTGCAGATCTTTCAGCTATTAAGTGACAGAATCTGGATTCAAATCTCCTATTTGATTTTATTCTATTGCGGTATGAAGTCCAGATACAGGAAGAAAAACCACCAGCTTCGAAGAGAAATTTGTGGATTAAATTGGAGGATACACAACCATTTTCAGTTCTAGCTGAATCTCATTTTGCTTTAATATAGAGGGATTTTTCTTCACTATATGCATTACCTAACAATATTTACCAAAATTCTTTGATAGGCAGTATTGTTATCTATGTAATGGGCTAATTTTGTTTACTCAGTTAGCTAATATCCCTAATAGTCATCTAAGAGTGAATATGTTGGTAAAGAACCTAGACCTGAAGGGCCAAAGACATATTTTTCTAACTACTGAATTCTTCTGATGATTAAAATGATTGAAAGTTGCTTAAACATCATGTTAATTCTAAGTCTTGAAAGCCTTACTGTGTCTTTTAAGAATTTAATTGCTTTTTTTTGATTACATAAATATTACATATATATTCAGAAATGATGCCACATAACATTGTGAAATATAGAAGTTACTATTTCAGGGTCTTCTCTCTCCTGCCAGTATCCTTTTCCCCTTTATCTTGTTTCTCTACTCATTTTTCCAAATCTCTGTTCTATTTCTTGTTTCATTCCAACTAGTCTGCTAAGATGATAGTTGATAAAAGATTAAGGCTCTGTGTCTCCCAGGAGTATTTACATTTTAATGGGGGTCTCTTGCCGATCAAAAAAAGCCTCCAAGATGCAGAGGAATGAATTCTAAAGGTAACAGGCGGGAGTGATATTTTTAGATAGGAGCATCTGGCTTGCCCCTCTAATCACATCCCATAAGCTGCCTACTCCATTTATTTGTAAGACCTTGGCTTTGCTGTTTACAGTGAGAAGGTTCGCTGTAATTGCACATGCTTTTTCAAAGGTTTAAATCCTGTCTTAGAGATGGTGTGACATTGGTACCTCAATGTTTATTTTCTCTCCTAGTTCCGCATTTTTGATGACTGGAACAAATTCTAAAACGCTTTTTCACGATGATGTAAGTCCTTGAACAAAATGAAAATCTGTTGTTTTAGCATATTTGGAAGAGAATAATTCAGCTGTCACAGGATGAAAGACTTGTCTAGAAATGCCATCTTTCCCTTACTGTGTTATGATGCACACCTAAAAGGGAAATACCATTTAGGATAAATGCTAGAATCCTCTTAAATACAGAAAAAAATAATGCATCATAAAGCACCCAGAAAGCTTTTGTTATTTCACCTGCAGAAATCTCTCTTTTAAGCACATTTTGCCAAGCTAGTACGCCTACTTGTTTTATCAACTGAAAGAACTGAAAAGATTAAGAGAAAGTATTTTTTTTTCTTTTAAGCATTGATTTAGCATATATGCTAGATTGAATTGGGTGTTCTCACGTAGTAATTTTCTATGCAAAAATAGACACCCTACTGGGTAGTTTCAAACCTAAATGCTGAATAATTTTCCAGAAGGCTTAGTAATTAAATGTGATGATAATACATTAAAATGGAAAACAGAGGAGACTTTCAAACATACTCTTGTAGTGAAGAAAGTTGAGGAAACATCCTGAAAAACTTGGTTTTCATGTAATCAATGAATTCATACCGTGGTTTTTGAGTTTTGAGTACAACATTGCTATTTGACACAATATTATGCTTTAGATGTGATGTAACACTAGAGTTCATGTGTGAGACAGTGCAAGGTTTGTAGGAGAAATGATCAGGTTATATCTTTAACCTAATCAGTGAATTGATCCCTGATGGAATTAACTGAATAATAAGTGAAGGCAGGTGAGGTGTAGATGGAGAAAGTGGTTCATTGGGAGTGGGCCTATGGAGTGTATATTTTGTATCAGGAGAGTGGAGTCTCTCTCTGCTTTCTGATCACCTTTTGTGTTGCCTCCCTCTGCCACACTCTATGGATTGAGATCTCTGAAACCATGAGCCCTTAAATAAATTTTTCCTCTGAAAATTGTTCTGGTCAGATCTTTTAGTCACAGTAGAAAAAAAGCTGACTAAAACAATTAGTGTTTGCTACTAACTTTAGTATTTGTGTAAAATTCTCTGGGCATTTACCTGTTTCCTGCTTTATATTATTTATTGTTCCTACAGTCTGAGAATGCTTTTGTATCATCAAGTTTACAATTAAAGATAAGCTTTTTACTGCTGTTACAGGAGATTGTCTTGCATTCTCAGGCCTTGGGCTCTTGGATGAGAAAATTTCAGGCAAGACAAGACTTAGTAATAGGATAGAAAAATTTACTGGAAGGGAAAGGAAAAAGGAAAAAAAAAAAAAAAAGACACACTCAAGGGAGAGATGGGTCCTCTCAGGAGAATGATGACATGTCTCCTTTATTTCCCAGTTTTATTGGGTCTCTTAGGGAAGTTTCTAGAGAGTCCTACCCAGGAACCATCTCTCAGCTTTTGACTGACAATAGAATTGCATCTGATTTTTAGGTCCCTATGTAAGTTTGTGGCCTTCCCACTGGTGAAATCCATGAAGGGAGGGGATTTTACTATTAAAATGACATGCTGAAGATCCAAAGGCAACTCTGAGTCACCTTGGCCCAGGCTGACTGGTTCTCATTGGAACTCATTCTTACAGGTGGTCACTGGTCTTTGCTTTTAATTATTCTGTCTTTCTGAGTCCTGGAATCTTTGGTCTGTATAAAGGTCATAAAATTCCCCCTTCAGGGTAACATGTTCTTCTTGTTGACAAGGAGGCCTTGACATTAGCTCTGCAGATAACAGGTTGTTTGTTAAGGAATGTAACTTGTCCTCTTGACTTCAGCCAGGGTAGGGACAGAGTAACCTTAGGTAAATAGCTTTTTAAAAAGAAAACATGGTGGTGGTTCAGGGGTCATAGTATACCATTAACTTTATGTTCTGACCACTCATATCTATCTGCTACTATCAAGGCTGTGCCTTTTTTTTTTCTTTATGGTACTGGGGGGTGCTCAACCACTGAGCCACATCCCCAGCTCTTTTTTTTATTTTGTATTTTATTTAGAGACAGGGTCTCACTGAGTTACTTAGGGCCTTGCTAAGGTGCTGAGCCTGGCTTTGAACTCAAGACCCTATTGCCTCAGCCTCCTGAGCTGTGGGGATTACAGGCATGTGCCAGGCAAGGCTGTTCTTTATCTTATTCTTTTAATCCTGCATCAGGATAAACTCGAAATAATGTAGGAAATAATGTAGCAAAATAAGTAAGCCTATACATCTGGACTCTTCAGTACAGATTCTGCATACCAATTTATATCCCAACAGCAGGCATAGATAATTTTAAGATGTTAAAGGGCAAGACAAGTAGAATACCTCATAGCCAGGAGCTGAATTTTCTTTGAAAAGCCTTTAAACATTATTTTGGCTTACTGGTCAATTATTTCTCACTATTAATCAATTAAATTCCAAATGTATGTTAGAAATCATACTGGCATGACTTATATCTATTTCTGATATCTAAATAAATATTAACATTTGTATAGTTTGAGGTTTCTGGATAACCTGCTAGTATTTCCAAATAATATTTGTGAACCAATTTATGTCAATATCATCATTACTCTCTGACTCCTACAACTTTGTTTTATGAAAGTGTCCTGAAAAACTGCATTAGCCTCCACAAACCCACAGCTGTTATATCTTGTTAATTCTACTCCAGGAGTGTCCTTCAAACCATTTTCTACCAGTTTTAAGTTCCTCCACCATATTCTATTTTCTCCTACACTACATACATTCAATAACTACTTGACTTTCCTCCCTTCATCCAATGCATTCTGATTAATCCATCCAACTCACTGAATCCAGAGAACTTTAACCTTACTGCTTCCCAAATAAAGTATGAGCTCATTAGCCTAGGTATGCATGATCCTGCACAATATCACCCCCAAGCTACCAATCTAATCTCATCCCAAATGTTTCCCTTGAACATAATTAATTTACTAGCAAAAATTAATGATGTATTCTTCCCTTTAAAAAAAAATCCCATACTTTTCTACCTCTTGACAGATATCCATACTGTTGCAATCTTTCCAGTTCAATCTAATTTTCATCTGCATGTATTCTATTCCCACCCACACCCCCATCTGGCACTGGCAAAGGAGAAAAACAATTTGTAGTATGGTGTTGTTCTTTAGCTCTCCAGGGCTCCTCTTTACCTTGCCTATGGTAGTCATATTTTGCATGCACAGCAGTAACCTGTATTTGTCATAACATTCATACTAAGAGGTACTGTTTTTTTTTTAAATGGAGGAGGAACATGATTAACAGTTCACTTTTAAAGTTCATCTGTCAGTCAAATTTACACTAAGCTTACTGCTACTGACTCTTGGTTTCCTCATCTGTAAAATGGGGATAATATTTTGTTATCAGGCTGTTTTCACAGTTTAGTAAGATAACAGGATATGAAAGCACTTAAGCATAGATGTGCTTATTCTACCTTTCATTCAGAGATGGATAGGCACAGGATGAAAACTTCAAAGGAGTGGTCTGGCCTGAATTATTCCAGCTTCTTTACAGTGTCTTGCTGCCACTTTTGGAATGGAGTGCATTTCCTGGCTGGATAAGTTTGTAGTTGAGCACACTTGAATCATATGTATTTAAATAGACCCAGTGTACTTGATTAAGATCTTAGATGCTTATCCTAAAATATGACTTCTAAACTACATTTCTCTTTGTCTTAAAAGTAGTTTGCTATGTTAAGGGGGAAGATTCATGGTGAAATCACAGTAGTTGTTTTTTCTGATATCTATTTATTTATTTTTGATCTTTATATTCCCTTTTCTTACTGTTGACTAACTTTGCTCTAATTTTCTCATTAATTTTCTAATTTATTAATGAGGAAACTGTGGTGCTTGTTTTGAAAGACATTTTTAAAATTTCAACAATGATTTTATGTTATAAATGTCCCTAAAAAGTGCTGATCATTCCACATTCCATACAATTTGATAATGATGCATTTTCACTTTCATTCAATTCAAAATAATTTTTGATTTTCCAACTGGCTTCTTTTAAGAGAAGTTATAGGTTATATTAAAATGTGGTACTTAGTTTATAAAAATTTAAAGATTTTCTGGAGGTTTTTGTTATTACTCTTTCAATTAATTCCATTGTGATCAGAGAACTTCCTTTTGAGTTGAATTTTATTTAAATTTAAACATTGTTTATGCCTCCAAATATTAGTTATCTTTGTACATATATTAGGTGTACTCGAATGTGTAATAGGCTGCTGTTAGGTAATGTACTCTTTACGATCCACTGCAGAGTGGTTTATGTTGTGAAATTCTTCTGTATACTTACAGATAGCCATTTTTCTTTAAGTGCTATGAGTTTTGCTTCATATATCTTGAAGTTTCATTAGTTGGTGCATTAATGCTCAGGATTGCTACATTCTCTCTCTCTTTTTCTGGGTGGAGGGAGGGTACCAGGGATTGAACTCAGGGACACTCGGCCACTGAGCCACATCCCCAGCCCTATTTTGTATTTTATTTAGAGACAGGGTCTCACTGAGTTGCTTAGGGCCTCACTAAGTTGCTGAGGCTGGCTTTGAACTCATGATCCTCCTGCCTCAGCCTCCCAAGTGCTGGGATTACAGGCATGTACCACCATACCCAGCACTATATTCTGTCAATAGATGTGTTATTACAAAATGACTTTCTTTATTCATGGAACTATAAATTTTATATGCATAATTTTTTTTTGTTTGGAAATCTACTTTAAGTGTTGTTAGTATACTTATACTAGCTTTCTTGTGAATAATGTTAGTATATCTACTTCACATGTTTTTATACTTTTTTGCTCTATCTTTACAATTAAAATGTACTTCTTGTGGTTCTTTAGTTAGGTGTTGCTTAATATCTGTTATGGAAATTTCTACCTTTCTTGGGGGGTATTGATGTTACTTAGATCAAATGTGGTAATATGTAACAATAAGTTTAAACTTATCTTGCTATTTGTTATTTATTTGTCCCATTTGTTTATTTCACCCTCTTTTTCAGTATTGTTTTATATTGACTATGTTTATGATTCATTATTATGTTCATTGCTGTAATATTGGCTTTAACATTTTACTTTATTTTTATAGTTTGCTTGGTTTCTTTATGGTTTTAAGGCACACATTTATAATTTATTAGTTTATATTTTACTATAATGTTCTACTCATCCACATGTAATACAGAAACTTCACAATCGTATATTTCTGTATCATAAACATTCTAAATATCAATTTTATAGTCAAAACCTCTTAAAAGTAATATTTTATGCTATTTTAAGTTTTGGGGCAGTATATTTACTGACACATTAATATATATCAGTGGTATACCCTCTATCAATTTCCCCTTCAATGTATGAACTATGAACAAAATTTTTTTTCTTTCATAATCTCGTCAATTTGTTCCCAAGAGTTTTTGAATGCTAAGAATTAAAAAGAGAACAATGTGTAGAACCATTTTCCTCAGTTTATAATTTTAATACAAGAAAAATAAATCTAAAACTAAAACAAGTTGTTCCAAAAAAGTACTGATTTTCTCCTTTTTATTCTTTAGCCATGTTGTATTTCTTCTATCTCTTATCTGTACTTTTGCATAGTGTACTATAAGATATTATTTTCTTGGATATTTGTCCATATCTCTTAGAAAAAATAAACTTATTTTGGGTGTATATAGAAGAAAGTTTTGTTATTCGGTAGTTTAACATATGGATTTTCATTTCCATTCATTACTATTTTAATGTTATTTAATATTCAAAAGTTGAATGTGGTATTTGGATTACACAAAATCCATTTGAGCAATATGCTAATCACAGTGATTAATAAGCAACTAGAAGAATCAGAAATTTGAGAAAACATTTTTTAACATTCTGTTTTTCTCATCAACTCCAATTGCTCTCAGTAAACAGAAAAGTCTTAAGTGTTTCTCTCAAGAAATTATTGACACACAGTATAATACTTTTGAATAAAAAAACATATTTTAGTGAAGAGGTGACTGGACTAGAAATTCATTCTACAAAAATCTCTCTTCTTTCATGATGTGTATTAGAATAGTTGTTAACAAACTAATGTATGAGTAATTTTAAACTGAAGAAAATTTCAGTAGAATAAAGAACAGTGAATTGAAAGTAGATCTAGCACTAAAAGAAAAATTGAATGTAAAACATTTTATTAAAAATATTTAAAATTTACACAGATGGAAACCTAGTCAGATTATATCTGTGTGTCCTTTTAGACTTCTTTACAATTATGCTTACTTTTCATTTTTCCCAAGTGTATATTTTGCTTCATCAAAAAATATGACCATTTTTCAAATTCAAAGAATGTATCCCAAAAACATTTTAAAGTATGTCTAAAAATAGTAAAGGAGTTATGAATCAAGATGAACAAGTATTGTAAAACAATATATACTTATCTTTCTCATTTCCAAAGATGTTGAGTCACAACTCTGAAAATAAATACTATCTGACTGTGTACTAAACACTACTTGTACATAGAGTTTCTAGTCTTGTAGCAGACATTTTCATTCATAATTTTAACCTCTCAGTGTTCCAGTTTTGATTTATTTAGATATAAATCATTTTTATTAACTTTATTCTAATTAGTTGTTCATGACAGTAGAATGCATTTATACATTTTGATAAATCTTACATAAATGGAGTATAATTTCTAATTTTTCTGATTGTACAGATTGTAGGATCAAATGCACTAAAAATTTACATAACGTAATCATGTCCATTTCACTCCACTATCCTTCCTACCCCTATACCCTTTCCCTACCTTTCCCTTCCCCGCTACCTAATATAAAGTATCTCCAGATATAAATAATTTAAATTGTCCTTTCTTCTTTAATAATTTATCATCAAATTCAAAAATGACCCCATGAGAGTCCTGTTTATTACATTAAGCACATGTCCAGAGCACATATGCAATCATTTAATAAGTGTTTATTTGGAAAAATATATTTAGGCAATGTATTTTTTAGAGGTTGTCATGGTTCCTTTTGTTTTCCAAAGAATCTCATATAGATTGATCTAAGTAAAGTTTTAATGATTCAAAGTTAAAATAAAACCTTTCAAAATAGTCCAACTTAAAACAAATACATGCTGCCCAAATGCATGCAGAAATCCATTCCCTTATAGTAGCTCATTCATCATATGCTACTCAAATGAATAAATCTTCCCTTTTTATGTAAACATTCTGATATTGTTTATCAACATGAAGAAATGTATTGATAGATACTTCTAAATTAAGTTGAATAATGCAAAAAATCAATAAAAATTTCATGATTCTATTGGAATTACCTGACCTGAGATAGGTGTATATGTGCGATTCATATTAAGGTGATTTGCATATGTGATATTTGCATTTAGATAGATACACACTATATGAAAATGACTCTCAATTTAACAAGAAAAATATTCCCTGGACTTTCCCTCTCTTCCAATGATGTCATGGTTATGGTCTTAAGTTGAAAGAGTGACAGGGAAAAGATACAAACTTAAAAGGAAATTAGTTTCTCTTTCCTTTGTCTTGAAGGATAACATCAATACAGTGGTTTCTGCATGAAGATAGGAATTACTGAAGAGAACATTGCAAACCCTAAACAACTATCACATGTAAAGATTGCTTTTTGATTTGTGGCTGCTGTAGTTGTTTGCAAGGTCTGCTACAGTTTGTTTCTTGTACCTGAATTCAGTCAAGGACCTCCATTCCAAAGAGCCAATATTCAATATTCATAGAATTCCCTATCTCACGACTACAGCTGAATGAATACATTATTGCATCTTGTAAACATCACTATATTCTTGTACTCTGGCATTTTTAATATCCAGACTTTATTCTTTTTACCATGTTAAGGAAATTACTTTATTTAAGTTTCAACTATGTAACTTATAATTTTAGCTAAAAATGTCCTGTGGATATTTTCCTCTTTTATTTTTCCTAATGGTAACTCATTTTGCCTCTGTGGTAATTGAGAACCTCTAATCTAAATATCAATTATCTTTGAGCGTTAAAGCCAAAGCTTCTCGAGTTTAGAAGACTAAAATATCTATCACTTAACAGTGGATGATAAAGTGTGTTCTGAACTATAGTTTTAAAGTGAAAAATACACTATGCATAGTCCTACTTCATCTGAAAGATTATTAACACGTTTTTTTCAAAAAATGTCAACTTCCTACGTATACTTAGTTTGTACCATGCATTAGGAATAAAAGCAGTGAACTATCAACAACTTTATTGCCCTCCCAGAGCTTAGAGACAAGTTGGAGAGAAAGGCAATAAGAATAAAATAAGAACACAAATTTGAACATTGAGACATACAATACAGAAAAGGTCAACTGATCCAAGTTTCTGTTCTACATACAAAACTTCATAGAATGGCTAAAATATGCTGTTTAGAATCAGAAATTTCCAGATGTGAAATTTGAAGTTACCACTCCACAAATTTCTGCAAGTTACTAAGGTTGAAAATTTTATGTATAAAACAGAACGATAAAACTAACTCCCATAAATGCCAGATAGGATAATATACATGAAATTCATAGCCAAATATCTGGTACTATGTATATTATGTATAATATGATGAGTGTAGTAGTTGCTTCATGGATCTGAAAAATAAAGGTATATGCTAAAATGAAAAAAATATATTAAGAACCATTACTATCACAAATATCTATATCCTATTTCTTATTGCCTGAGAAGAAAATTTACATGATCTGAATGGCAAGTGTTTTGTTCTGTTCCAAATATCTAATTTATCTATAGGTTTTTCGGTCCTTGATGCATTAATAAGATATGTCAAAAATTCTGAAAAACAAGTCTTAGATTGACCTTTAGGAGAATACATATTATCATCATTTTTCAGAGTACCATTAAAATTTAGGAAGTTTAAGAAACTGGACTGAGAGTCTTTTCTTCTCTTCCTCCCTCCCTTCTTTCCTTCTTTCTTCTGGTTTCGGGACTAAACCCAGGGCCTTGTGTATGCTAGGCAAGGGTTCTACCACTGAGCTACATGCCTAGCCCTCTCCTTCTTATTCATCAACAAAAAAATTGCAATTCAAACTCATCTGTCCTTAAGTACAAAAACGTTGTCGCTTCCATTATATTATCAACCAGATAATATATGTTTCTTTCTTATCAGTTAACAAAAGGTCTCCCATGTATATGTACAGAGATCCAAGTGTCATCTTACTTGTAGTTCTAACCTATCATTAATATTGTCTATGTTTCTTCTGAATTTTAATTTTGTGACCCAATATCTTGGTATAACTATGTATAACTCCTTCCAGAAATAGTAAAATACACCTTTTAAAAAATGAACATTCTTTTAAAATAATCCCTAGTTATTCCCTGTAAAAATTCAGATACACCTAGCTTTAAGGACTTACAATTTTAATTGGAAAGCAAGTAAGCAAGCAATAAACCTGAAATTCAGAAAAATACTATAAGTTGTACTGTTAGATTGGGAAATGGTTCTGGTAGAATATATCCATCCCTGTTGTTAAGTTGTGATGTGTATTATCTCTAAAGAATATTTAAAATGAAACTGATTGAGTCTGCTAATACTGCAAAGCATAGCTCGCATAAGAAGTTCAGGAAAAAACAGTGATTATTATAGACACAAAGAAAGGCCTATGTATGATTGATTTTAGACCACTTCATGATTAATACTTATAAGGGTGGTTCTGTAACTAAGTTTGAGAACAGTTACTGTTTTATCATAATTTAATCAATTGTTTATGTTGCACAAAATATTCTTATTTCTCTGCTATTTTTCTGTTAAGGTATACATTATAACTGAAACAACAAATCTCCAATGAAAAACAACTGTTATGAGATAGTTATGCACAATAATTTACTTTCCATTGTTTCACTGGAATTAATAGTAACAGTTCACTTTACCAGAGATTATTACTTCATTTTATTTGTGCATTTTGTCATCATATTTCTACTTCCACAAAGTAGACTTAGTTTCTTACAGTATAACTAGGGAAACACAGACCATTGACTTAAAATCAAAACAACTTAAAATGATTTGGGCCACCTTAAGAACTCAAATTACAAAACTGAATGAATTACTGAAGTGTGAAAACACAAACATGAAAATAGAACAAGAATATCAAAAGAAAATGGTATCACAAAATATTTACTAAAATCTCCTCAGCATATAATTATTTTCCTTCTTGCTTTATCTGCTTTTTGCTCTTATGCTTCATTGAGTTTTCATATTTTTCCTAGGTGGTGTAGGCTGGTGAAGTTTATTGTAGAGGAGTCAACTTAGTGAAATAGCTGCAATGCCCTATTATCAAGTTATTTCACTGAGTCAATGTCAAGTTGAACTCTTGGGCAACACTAAGGGGGAGTCATGGTCTTGTCCATTGTTAAGACAGGTGTGCAGGCAGCTCTAGGTCCACTGAGTGTAGTTATTTGTCAGTGTGATTTGTATTTATATGGGCTCTGAAATTGTAAAATTCATTACTTTTGGTTAGCATGATTACATCTATGTGGATCTTTGTCTTCATTCAATTGAAAAACTAATGATTCTTTACCCCTAATGATCTGCCTAGCTTATGTTTTTATAAAATTATTGCATTCTAAATGTTTCATATAAAAACAAATGTCATGTTTTGAGCTGTTTAATTAGAGCTAAGGCAAATTAATACAAGTTTTCTTACCAATATTTACAAAATCCAAGACACTTCCTATAATTCTAAGATTTGATTGATAACACTTTTTTTTTCCCTGCCTTGTTTGCCTGATATTCAAATTGCTGAAGATCTAAACAGAAGAACTGAACATTTTGTCTTGACGGGAAAACAACAACTGGAAATATCTCCTATTCTGGCAAAGTACTTTTATAAATCTAATTTATGAACCAACTAGGGCATTCTTATTCCCAATTTAGATACTGGGGTCCAATAAATCTATTGTGCTATTGTAGCAATAGCAAGTCTTAAAGTGTTTTTCTCAGTGGGTGTCAAATTTGGCTGTATTATTTGGATTATGAAAGCACACCAACTACAGCATGATTATATATACTGTTGACAAGCCATCTTGATCTTTCCTGTTGAGTTTTACAAACCAGTTACTTAACTTATTTGCCTGAGAAACTGAGAAGTTTATTTTCTTTAAATGATTCTTTAATGTTCTCTTCAGTGACACTGCTGAAAATGTATTGATGTCATGGATAAAATCTATTATATATCAAAATTATTTTACAAAGTTCTTTTTTAGAGTACATTTGCTTTCTGAAGACTCACATAAAATAAGAAATCACACACATGGTACAAGGTATAGGATCTAGAAAGGCAAAGAATTGTGTTAGTTTACTGTAAAATTGAGTAGTGTGGTGGTTTTCTGAAAGGGGGGATTAAAAAATGTCCAATGTTTCTTTGTAAATTTTATAAATTCTTTATAAAATGTTGTAAATACAAATGTTTTTGTGTTTTATTATGCCTCTTATATGGCTCAAAGAATAAGTTTATCAGAAATGTAATACATTTTTAATAACTTTATTTATGTAGTAACGTGTTGTGTCCTATATGTAAATCTCCATATGAATGTAGTTATATTAACAATTTTAACCAACAATATTATCTAAATCTTTGCATACTGCTAGATATTCAAGAAATGTTTTTGTGAACATATTTTCCTCTCTGTTATCACTTTGATTTCACTATATAACCTGAATTGCAAGATGGAACTTACAATAGCCCCCCATGTTTATCCAGCTACCTAGTTAGCTGTCATCTATCTAAATCTATATTCATATAGCTCAATCTCTTTCGATAGATAGATAGATAGATAGATAGACAGACAGATAGATATTTACACATTTGAACCTAGGAAAAAATAAAAGTATTTTTCCCAAAATTTCCCAAAGTAAACAATTATGTTTATCTTTTTATAAGGAACTAATACAATATTTAATTAGAAATTAAATATTACTTTTAGAAATTATTTCTTTGAACATTTTAGAATATATTTCTTTTTTTGTATTTTTGTTTTGCTTATGTCTTGATTATTCGTCTGATTTTACAGTTACAGCAGAAATGCATCAGAAATCATTTTGGAATCAAAATCTATGAAAAACTTCAAAAGTTCATTTCTTCAATTATGATTTAGGGTTGAAAGACAGCTGAAAGGATGTTTTTAGCTGACTCTGATATTATATGAAGGAAGAAACTGAGACACAGAAATGCTAAGTGAATTTACTTTAATATTAAACACCTAGCAAGGGGCAGAGCCAAGATTTTTACTAAAGGCTTCTGCATCCTCTGAATCAAAAGTGCTCTGGTACTCTTTCAAGAGACATAGATCATGAATTATTCTGTAAGGTATCCAGAAAGACAGATCCTACAATTTCCTTCCTGTTGTGATAACAGGTACTAATATTTGCATCAATTTGACTACTGATTTTCCCCTACTTAGCTTCCTATATGCTTTATTCCAAGTAATATAACAGTGTTTTTCAAACAAAGGATAAAGGACACATATATACTCATGCATATACATACACATACATATATGTACTGGATTACCCCATTCATTCTTAGTCATTACAGATACACATTTTTTCAGTAATTTCACAGTACCTTGTGATACAATCAAGTATCTGAGGGAAGAGGCATGTTGGTAAGCATTTTCTGTCACTTCTGGAAAAATCTTAAGAATGGAAAACTTAAAAAATATAGAAATATATATATATATATGTATATATATTAATCATCAATGACCCTTTGCTTTATTTATTTATATGCGGTGCTGAGAATTGAACCCAGTGCCTCACACATGCTAGGCAAGTGCTCTACTACTGAACCACAACACAAACCCAAGAACTGAAATTTTTAATAGCACTAAACCAGAGTATAATTAGTTGTATGGAACCAATGTCTGATAATACTAATTAAAAACTTGACATAGGAAATTTCTCCTTTCTAGTGGTTTTCTTGGAGAGCAGAGTAGTCATACCAGCTGTCTGGTGCATCTTATTCCTGAAAAAACTGGAAAAAACAATGTGTGATGGCATTTTTATCTTTGATTTCCTGTGTGTGTGTGTGTGTGTGTGTGTGTGTGTGTGTACATGTATGCTTGTACTTGTGTCTGTGTATGGTGTTTCTTAATTTTAGAATAAAATTAAATAGGTTACATTTTTCTTCTTTATCAATTACATTAACTTATACTTTGCTGAGGATATAGCATAATCCTTCTGATTGACCATGAGATTTTTGTTTTGTTTTGTTTTATTTTCTGGAGATACCTCAGTAATATATTGTTAAACCACTGAATAGGAAGAAGTGATTAAGGCTAGCTGATTAGGGCTGGATTTGTTTTAATCTTATGCTTGATATTTTGTGTGTAATGTTGACCTCATGTATTCTGAGACTGTGTTTATATTTTTTTATGTTTTTACTACAATATGATTAGCTCATCTTTGAAATTACACAAAGGAGAAAAATACAAAGTAGTAAAGTAGTATTTATTAATGGAATTGAGCTCATAAATAAAAATACAAAATATTCTGTTCATAGATGATGCAGTTTTACAAAGCTCTAAGCTGATCCCTTTTTTGAAGTAAATAGCATGTGGTTGGTAGTTCAGTGAGTTGGAGTCAACAAAAAGAGAGCATGAAAAACATTAGTTGATGTGGACAGAAAAGATTGGTTTCCCTTTTGAAAACTTTAAAACCCTGAGCACATTCAGTGTGCAGGAACACTTAATGCATTGTTCAAGTATTTCCTGTACATCCAATTTTTATGAGAACCTTAAAAGGCTTCTAGTAGACAGTTTAATCACATTTTCTCTCACTACTTGTAAGAGTGTTCCTTATATGGAGGTCAACGTCATAAAAAAAAAGAAAGTCGCCTTTTCATTTTCATGTTTGGGAGGAGGGACAAGACGTGGAGGGAAAGAAATACAACAAAGCAGATAATGCTTGTGTTGTTTTGCCATTGCTGGATTCTTTTCCAAATGTGAGCTATCTTAGTATCTGTAAAACACATACTTGTCTGTCTCTGGACTTGACTCACCTTCTTTCCTGTTTTCCAAAGGAATTGAGGATCATACCCTTAAAGATGAGTGGCAGCAGGACAACTGCTCATAATCCCTATAGTGTTTGTATGGCCAGATGAAGTAATCTTGTAAAAATGACTTTGTAAAATTTTCATGCTCACTCTTCTTCAATGTCATGTAACCTAGATATCCTGTATTAATAGACTAACAGCTGTAAGGAATGCGATTTGAACTTTGAATTGGAAAACAATGTTCTTCCTAGGTCTCTACTTGTAAATAATTTTTAGTTGAAGTTTTAGCTACTGCCATCACTGACAGCACATAGGAAAGTACTAGAACAAAATTACTGTTTTAGATTATGTCTTATAACAAGAACAATGGAAGAAATAAATTTTGGTCATTACATGAAAATTGCACAAAATGATCTAAAAGATCACAAATCATGTTTTGGATGACTAGAGCCATGCAATGAGAGCAGAATGCTAAATAGCATTACGTTTAGGTAAAAAAAAAAAAAAAACAACAACAACAAAAAAGGGCACCTATACCATTATTTTGAGATAGTACTAAATCTGTACAGAGCTCAATCATACCAGAGGAATATAATTCAGATTTTAAAAAATGTAATATCCTTATACATTTTATAAGGTAAATAACTTTTTCTTAATGTAGATAATCAGAAATCAGAGATGGCCATTTTGCTGCCACCAGTATTCTGCACACCCCCCCCACCCGTCACACACACACACTTCTTTACAACCCAGATGCTCAGCCTGTGAACTTCCTAGTTAGTCATTGGTCCAATTAGCTCTCAAACCTCCTCCTCAGTCATTGGTCCAATGGCTACTAGTCGGCGAAATTCAAACTACTGAAGAGAAGCTCCCCAGCCATTTTCTCTCTCTCTCCCCCAGCCCTGAGAGAGGATGCTGGTTGTCTGCCTCTCTCTCTCTCACTTACTCTCACTCTCGCTTTCTCTCTCTCTCTCTCTCTCTCTTCCTCTCTCTCTCTCTCTCTCTCTCTCCCTCTCTCTCTCTCTCTCCCTCTGCCTGTCCACTTAATAAAATCTCCTGCTTGAGTTCCTGCATCCGGAGTGGTTTTCTGGGCGCTTTTCACTTTTCAAGAGACAAAATTCTTATTTCAACCAGATAATTATTGTCAAATAGTAGTATTACAATATATTCATTTCTTTGTCACTGAGACAGCATTACACATCATTTAGGAGCTTGGTAGCACACAGTAACTCATACATGTTTGTTACTCTGATGAATTATACAGAATTTTGATGGTACACTTAATTCCCTATCTTGTTATTTCTCTCAGTGTGTCCTAATACTTCCATTATTGTATAAGATAGATAAGCAAAAAAATTTTACAATACACTGACACTTTGCAAAAGTACACCATTGTTTCATAATGTGAATGGATGATTGTATATTTGAGTGTAAATTGTTATGATATAGCACAAAGTTTAAGCTATCCAAAGATGTGAAAGTCTCCAAAGTTTTGTATTTTCCCAAAAATGAGGGGATAAAAGTTGTTCAACTTAATAATAAAAGTAACATTCAATAAGTTATAAGGTACCAAGATATGAAACAATACAATGAAATAGGAAATCTAACAACTATAGTTTTTAAGGTATGGAAGTTTATTCTGTGAAGATTACTAAAATATTTTGTTATCATATTTTTAGTAGCATGAATTTCTAAAATTTTGTGTATAATTTCAAAGCATAAAAGGGGAAAATTTTATTTAGTTAAAAAGCAATCTCTTTTAAGGTTAATACCCTAAAAATAATGAAATTAGGTCCTCTGGTTTGTGTCTTCTGTATAAAAATCATTCTGTATGCAAAATAAATAAGCACTGAAGGGGGAGTGAAAGGACTTTTTATTAACTGTGCAAGTCATGACCTTGATACTGTGGTCGTGCTTTACCTTGATAGGGAAAGTTCATGAACTGTGGAAACACAAAGCCAAATTCCTTTCTGTTTATATATGTCTTAATCTGTTCTGGCTACTCTAACAAAATAAATAATATTGGTTCATTCATAAACAATAGAAATGTATTTCACACAGCAACAGAGGCTGAGAAGTCCAAGATCAAATTATGGGCCTGTTTTCTAGTTCAGAGATGGTAATTTCTTGCTCCATCCTTCAGTGGTGGAAAGGGAAAGCCAGCTTCCTCAGAACTCTTTTATTTCATGACAACCCTGCTTTTATGACCTAATCACTTCCTCGGGGCTCCACCTCTTAATATTATTGCCCTGGAGATTAGTTTCTAGCATATGAATTTGGGGAAACAAACCATTCAAAATATAGCAATGTGGCTTTAGAAACTTTCTTCTACATTCTGAGTTCCATTTCCACATCAAAAAAGTGGGAATAATACTAGTGACCTGGTGTATTGTTGTGAGAACATACTAAAGCTAAGAGGCAAACAAAATAGAGCATCTGATCCTTGTGCTAAATACACGAAATCAGTTATTACCCTTTTCATCATCATCACGATTCTGTCATAGTATTAAAATAGAAGCCGGTCAAAACTCTTTTTTTTAATTGGTTCTTTTTAATTATACATGACAGTGGAGTCCATTCTGATAAAATTATACATGCGCGGAATATATCTTAGTCTAATTAGAGCCCCAGTCTTGTGAATGTACATGATAGTGGGTGTTAAGGTTTGGATGTAAAATGTTCCCCAAAAGCTCACATGTGAGACAATGCAGGAAGATTCAGAGGAGAAATAATTGGGTTGTTAGGGTCTTAACCCAATCAGTGAATTAATTGAAGTGGTAGAGTATGACTGGATTAATTGAAGTGGTAGGGTATGGCTGGAGGAGATTGGAATTGGGATGTGGCTTTGGGGTATATATTTTGTATCTGGAGAGTGGAGTCTCTACTTTCTGATGATACAAGCTGCTTCCCTCGGCCATGCTCTTCCGCCATGACATTCTGCCTCACCTGGAGCCCCGAAGAATGGAGCTGGTCTTCTATGGACTGAGACTTCTGAAACTGTGATCCCTCAAATAAACCTTTTCTCCTCTATAGTTGTGCTGGTCAGATCATTTAGTCACAGCAGTGAAAAAGCTGACTAAAACAGTGTGATTCACTGTGGTGTATTCATATATGTACACAGGAAAGTTATGTTAGATTCTTTCCACAGTCTTTCCTTTTCCTAACCCCTACCTTCACTTCATTCCAACACTCTGAACTCTATTCTCCGCCTCTGCCTTACTATAGGTTAGTTTCCACATATCAGAGAAAACATTCAGCCTTTGGTTTTTTGGGACTGGCTTATTTTACTTAGCATGACAGTCTCCAGATCCATCCTTTACTGGCAAATGTCATAAACTCATTCTTCTTTATGCTGAGTAACATTCTATTGTGTTAATATACCACAATTTCTCTATCCATTCATCTGCTGAAGGGCACCTAGGTTGCCTACATAGCTTAGCTATTGTGAATTGTGCTGCTATAAAAATTGCTGGCACTGCATCACTGTAGTATTTGGAGGAATCTCAGAGTACTTCTTTCAAGTTTTATTTTACAGCTGAGAAACCTGAGACCCCCTAAAGCGAAATGCCAAGACCACCTGGCAAGTATGTAGCAAATTAGAAAAGAATCCATGGTTCATGACTTCCAGCCTTGTGTTCTTTCCACATGATAATATTTGGAGAAAACAAATATGAATACTTCTTTCTAAACATTTTCCCACCCTTACAATGATTGTGACAGGGGTGCAATTAGGAAGGTATGAATTCAAATAATCGCTGAAATTAATCAGTTTTATTTGATCAAGTATGAATGCTATGGCTACTTATTTTTACTTTCATCTAACCAATGTGCATTGCCTAGGTCTTATGGGTTGAATTGTGTATGTTGAAGTCCTGATTGCTGTTAACTCAGAATGTTACTGTATTTGGAGGCAGGGTGTTTAGCAAGGTAACAATATTAAAATGAGATCGTTAAGATGGGTCCTAATTTAGTATGACTGGTTATCCTTGTAAGAAGAGAAGAATTAGACACAGACATCCAGAGAGGGAAAGTTTTATGAAGAAAATAGCAAAACCATCTGTAGGCCAAGAAAAGACACCTCAGAAGCAACCAACCCTACTGTTGCTTTGATCTAAATTTTTAACCTCCAGAATGTGAGAAAACAAATTCCTATTGTTTAAACCACTCATTCTGTGCCACTTTGTTATGACAGTCCTTAGCAAGCGAATTCATAGGCATGGACACTCTTTTCGACACTTTATCTACTTTGTATAACTAACCGCTGAAATTCAAAACTAGTCATTCCAACTTCAGTGGAAGCCTTAGCATGCCCAAACGAAGACTTTTAACATTTTTCTTGATAAAGTGACCATCTGAGAATTAGGGGAAAATGATGATACCTAGAAATCTCTCACTTTTCTAACAGATTTTTCTAGGTCACATCTCTCTGATTCCCTATGCTTTTGTGTGAAGTTCTCTTAGGAAACAGTGCTCCAGATTCTGTGTACCTATCATTTCCAAGAGAACACAAGCTCATGTCAAATAGGGACTCTATGTCCAAGCCCTTAGCACAACAAATTGTGTGGCACTAGTAAGAGCCTGACAAATGCTCCTGGAATTACACTGGAACCTTTTCATAATGCTGCTCTGCATACCTGTGTTATGTAACTGATTGCCTTGTTGGTAAAACAGTCTTATAACATGATCTTTTAAACAGTTAGATAATTAAAATTGCTTGGATATTCTCCAGGAGACACTACCTCATGCCAATGTTAGTGTAATGAAATTCTAGAATGGTAATTCTGGTTCTTGGTTGTAGAGCTCATCCTTGGTACCTAAAGCTAATTAACATAGCAATACGAATCTTAATCCATGAAGCTTACAAGTAGAAAATCCAATTAAGGTGATGTGATATTAATTAGAAAAAAATAAGAAGGTTGGATTGAGAGACCTGTGACAAAGCCTAAGTATCAATGCCATGTGTGTTCGTCAACTGCAGGTCAGTGAGATGTTGCCCACATGACTTTCTAGCTTCAAACAATTATGCTGAGCTACTGTGAGGATAATTTCAACCATTATCCCAAGTATCTTTTAGTTCATTTATTCCAAAGCATAAAGTACGACACAAAAAACTGGTGATTTTTTTTTCCTTTGCAGATACTACATAGTAGATGAGCAATGGAACAGGGGGAAGTGTACTCAAGGGGGACTAGTTAAGCACCTGCCCCCACACAGTGCTCAGACAGGATAAGGATGACAAGGGCAGTGCCAAACCAGTGAGGAAACTGGTTCCTACTTAAACTTATTATTTTGGTTAATGATGCTTCTCTGGGAAAATGCTTTACAAAACAAAGCAGTAGTTGATAACAATGTGATTCAGGTATTACTATTGTCATTGTTGTTTTATTCAGATGATTATATGTGGATAATAAATAAGGAAGCCCTGCAATGAATGAATTATGATTAAATTACCGTATCCAGAGGTAAAGATTCATTTTAGGAAGTATCATAGAAAATTGTTAGAAAAGTATTTTTATGCTATAACCTATTTATTTTATTATGTTATTGTATTATAACACCTTTGTATGTTATGAATGTTGTGATAAAAAGAACATAAATAATTTAAAAAGCAATCAAATATGCTATTAATGAAACATGTTGTACATGTAGTAAGAATAAAATGAGGAAATACAAAATCAACTTAACAGGGTTAAACAGAGGATCAGCAAGTAACAATTGAAGACTTGATGAATGTGCCTATCTCAGACTCAGAAATGAACAGGGAATGCAGCTGAGACCCTTGCTTGAGGAGAAGCAAACTTTTAGATTCTAGTGTTACTAAGTTAAATCAGATCTGTGCATTGTGGCTCCACTGCATAGAATTCAAAAATGAATAGATCCAGAATTCTAAAAATAATAAGTGAATATATATTAGAGAAAACATTTTGTGAGCTGTTTATTATGAATGCAGTAGAAGCACAAATATAAATAAAGGCTTTTAGTACTCTAAGCATGGGGAGGGGAAGTCATCAAAAGCCATTTGATTAAAAGAATATTTCAGTCATATTTTAAACTCTCTGAATGAACAATCATCTATCACTAGCCCTGTATTTTCTAGTCCATTTAAAAGTATTTTAAAATAAAATATTGACAGTTGAACTGAATTGACAGAGAATAGATTTAAATTTATTTTTAGTCTACTTATGACTTTCAGTTTTATGATTTATATTGTTTCTATTTCCAACCTGACAATTCACTATCATTTGCTGAGATCCTTAATATTCTGCACAAAAAAATGTTTGCATTTTCTCCATTTATTTATGTGTTCATGTCACTTGGTGAGTTCTGAAAATTATTAAGGGCTTGTATTCTGTGTCCAAGCATGCCAGTGTGCCTTGTGGATTATTGTCTTCTACAGATACAGATCCTACATAATGAAATAACAATTTGACTATATTATTCATATTCTAACTGTAAGCAATGAAGTTCCTTTACTATGGAACACACGTGCAGGTATTTCTTTTTTTTTTTGAATCCAATGTATGTACTTGATGTGTGTATGTATGGGTGTTTGTTCACGTCTGTATACTTTTTCACATAAATATTAATAATACTTTTAAAAATCATGAGACTGATTATATACTTTTCCAGATTTATTATTATATGTAATACCTTATTATATTATAATATTTGATGTATTAATAGTACATGATGAGATTTCTTATGATTATTCTTTAAATGAAGAGATTACTTAACTTAAAATATTGGTAGAATCCATTTTACATTGCGTTACTCAGAACATCAAAATTTTTTATCTGTATTCAGACATAATTTTAAAAGTGGGTTGTTTGCAAATATTTAGGAAACATAGACCTTATGCTTTCAATATTTTTCTTTCACACAAAGTATGCATTAACTGCAACATATTTGAAAACAATTAACACAATGGGTGAATATTTGAAATTTTATTGTATTTAAAGCAGTGCCACATGAAGAGGTTAATGCTTTTTATTTTTTCCCCATCAATCCCACTCTGCATTTGAGAAGTGCCTGAGCTAAGGTATCAACATATCTCAGAGTGTAACACTAATGATCTGATTTGATGAGAGTTAAGAAGAGTGATTTATAAATTATACAGCAAGTTTTACCTGATGCACTTCTTGTGAGAAAAGAATGGTTACTTACTGAACTTATATTGTATTAATAAGGAACTGAGTAGGCACTGGCCAAATATGCTAAGGATAAAACAAATTTCATGAAACAAAGAGCTACCAGTTAGATTTTGAGAGTAGGTGGTTTCTGTTTTTCTAACATCAGGGTTTTTAGTTCATTACTTTGTTTGTTTTGTTTCTTGGACCTCATGCTAACTGCTCTAATTCTTCACCAAAATGAGTGTCCACTTTTAAATTCTAACTTCAGATTAGAAACTCACTGCAGGAATATGTAAACAGAAGAACTCTCTGTCATTAAAACATTTTTAAACATAGGGTTATTAAATCTTATTGCTATGTCATGTACTAGACTGCACCAACTTAAATGAAAAGAATTAAGGAGATGTATTAATAAATTTTTGTTTATTTCTGGAAACCACTTCACCTTTATTAACAAGGCAGTAATGGAACAGTATCATGGCCAGTACTTAGGGATTCTAATCATGCCAGGGAATTTGCATCTGGGTTTTTAAAAAACAATTACCTTTGTGTCTTTAAACAAATTATTTAATCACTCTATGTTTCAGTTTTTTTATCTACTAATATGAACATGTTGGTTGCATATCTTCTATTGGGTGGTGATAAAGATTCAAACAAATAATACAATGCTATGTATCTGGCACATAGTAATCCACATTACCTGTGATTATGGGCTTTTTAATTTTAATTTGGATGTTAAAATGTTCTCAATCATATAGGACTACATATATTATTTTTCTTGGTTAAGATAAAATCTTTATAAGTTAATTTACAAAATATAAAAATGTTTAAATGCAAACTTTTCAGAAATGCCTCTGTTATGAAACAGGGTTTAGATATAATTATGTACACAACTAAAAGATGTGCTGAATTTTTCCTTTCATTTATTCTCTTCAGTAAAGATTTGGTACATATAATTAACTACCAAACGTGTGCCAATTCTACAACTGCTTATGTGTATTAGCCAGGTGTAGCATAACTTACAAATTTGTGAATCTGAAGAAACTGTATGGATTATGCTATTTTCCTCTCTTCATATAGTGGACATACAGTTATTTATTTACCTTCTAGGTATTTCTTTTGAAATTAGTGTACATTTTTCAGTTAACTAATCATGCAGTATTATTCATATTTTATCTTCTGTTTCTGATTTGAGTGTAAATATTTTTGTTTCTCAGTCTGCTACTACTGGTAGGATATAATTAAATATTGTGTAAGATATAAATAAAAAATAATTAAGAAACTTTGAATTCTATTGATTTCTAAACAGTAATATAATGAGATTTTTAAAAAGATGTCAAAAAAAGGATGAGTTAGAAAAACATGACCCTATCAATAATAGATAAAGTGTATAGCATTATCCTTTTTCCATAGAAGAATTGAAGGGAGATGGTTTTGATCAGCTCTATCACCTGAAGAAGAGCTAAACTGTAAGGCTGAATGGGATTAAGATCCCCATATCAAACATGAAAGGTCAAATTAGAGCCATCTGCAGTAGTAGCAATGGGAACAGACTGCATATACATCATCATATCGTTGACAGACAATTACATTCAGAACTTTCCAAGCATCATGCAGTGGCAATATCTGTCCACCAACCAAGTTATTCAAGCCAAAGGCCCAGGGAGGATGTGAACATAAGGAAGTTACTTCTGGGTGAGTTGCTGGATTAATTTCTCTTATTACCTTCCTCCCCCACATCTCCTGTAAAATCATGAAAGTTAAAGACAGAAAAGACCTATTAGTACTTCTTGAGTCAGCTCTCCTGCTCATTCAGAAGCACTTCAAGTGCACTATCTTTCCCTGTTCCATACGTTAGGCGGGGAGATCTAAAGAAAAAGAATTCAGAGAAGAAGTTCTGAGTTGAAGAAGAAACATCTGATCTCTTTTTTAATTCCAAATGTTATACTTAACACTTAGAGCTAGATATATATTTTATATATTCTCATACATTTGTGTAGAAGATTGACAAATTTTGTGAAGTGCATGTTTGTCTCACATTTAATTTCTGCACCACTGAATCTGTGCATAGTCAATCACAAGACTGTCAGTTTCACTTAGGGGCCCTTTTTAATACCAGAGAATAATATACTGAAGAGATAACATGGTTCTCTGTATGACAGGAAAACAAAATATTGCTACTACTGATACATGAGGCAGGTTTACCTAGGTAGCAAACCATTTCACTAAAAGGCTGGAGTTGACAATGTTTACAAAAACATTTTTTTTTCCCTCTTAGCAGTGATATTGGTTTGACAATATAGCTCAGCTCTCCTACAAAGCAATGACAACTGCCTCCAGTGACATGAGTACATTTTAGAACAGTTTAAATGACCACTAGAGCTATTATTCTAAGGATTGGTCCAGAAGCCTTGCTAACCACTCCCCTTACCTTAGTACCAGTGCTCAAAATAGACAGCAATCAACATCCAAGGGGAAGAAAAGCCAACACACGGTTTTCACCTGCTGTGTGATATTCTAACAGATCAACAGTATATTTCAGTCTTTTAAAGTTTCTCAGTGAGGTCTGAATATGTGCTTTGCTTCTACTTTATGTGTATGTGCATGTGTATTCATGTGGCAAATTTTAGAACCTACCCAAGAGAACTGAGCTACCTGAGTGGAAAAAAAAAAAAAAAAA